>SIJG01000087.1:81445-125063 GCA_023374025.1 Heterodera schachtii | reverse complement strand
AACAAACTATGCATACTTCAATTATATTTACCAAGATAACAAATATGGCATTAAATTTCTCTATAATATCATATTAATGGGATGCGATTCAAAATATAATAACTTGTGTTTATAGAATAGTTTTAATTGTTTCTTCTTCTCGAGTGATAAAAATTGACTCGATAAAAAGAGAGCAATATGGATGAATCAATATCTCGAGAAAACGCAGACATGGAAAATTATATATTATTTTTATTTAGAATAATATAACTTATAATAAATAAACAAAATAATTAGCTTTATGTTCTATTACACAATAAGGCATGATTGGATTTATAATTAATACAAATTTTCTTAAATATAATGTATGAATTATCGATTCAATAAGGTAATAACAAAAAACAAAACAAAAAATTATAAATAAATGGAAATAAAATTTTAGGAAAAATAAAAATTATATGGTTTTTTACTATTTAAATAATGATCCAAAAATTAAATTTTATTCCTAGCATAATTAAATAAATAAATTTAATATTTTTACGTTGTCTGATTAAAAATAACTTATCGACTTTAATAAAAGCATTACCAATAAAAGAAACATTTTCGTATTGTGGGGCCAGGACGTTTTCGCGTGGCCGTTTTCGCGTGGCCGTTTTCGCGTGGGGCCCGTTTTCGCGTGGCCGTTTTCGCGTGGGGTACGTTTTCGCGTGAGTGCCTATTAGGATTGAAATTGGTCGGATAAGTGCCGAACATACATTTCGACCTATTTCGAATCCCAAACCCGATTTCAAACAATTTTTTGCTTTTATTTACTCAAAAGCGACCTCATTTTTATGCTTGTAAAGATTAACAACTTCAAGTATTGACAACGTGAATGAGACACAGAATCCGACCATCGGCATCACGACATTTCTTTTCTTTTTTTCTTTTTCGGGGCGGGAATAGAAAAAATTCTGTAATAGGGGTTGAAAATTTTTTCAAATTATGATAAATAAACCTGCCAGAAAGAGAAAAAACAATTTTATACCAAATTGCATTTGGGATGGTGAGTCACTATAAACAATGTTTCAAGAGAAATAAAAAAAAATTTTTAATTTAATTCTCGAAAAATGTTCGGTTAGGGATTCGGAATTGGTCGAATTCGCGATTTTTGTGTCTAAAAATCGCATCCCTAGTAATGAATTCTCTAATATGCAACCACGCGAAAACGGCCACGCGAAAATGGTCCTCACGCGAAAACAGCCACGCGAAAACGGCCACGCGAAAACGGCCACGCGAAAACGACCCCGACCGTCGTATTGTCGTACTTGGTGTTGGTGATTTCAGAATAAAAAGTTAATTAATTAATGAATTATTTTTTGAATTAAAAAATTTAAATAGAACAGTTTATAATTAAAAAAATATTTTCAAGCAAAAGAACTTATTGCAAAAACATACATATTTATTGATATTTCTTTTTTTAAAATCATCTTGAATGTTCAAAAGAGCATTTAAAAAGCAAAATTTTAATATTAGATATCAACTAAATAAAAAAGGCAACAAAATCATTGATTATAATTAAAAAAAAGTAGTGAGCAGGAAGGTAAACAACCAAAATAAGTGTAAACAATTTAAAAAATTGATCTCATATACGTGATTTTTAAATCAAGCAAATTTATCAAATAAAAATAAAAAGTCATGATTAGGTTGAAACAATTAATCGTTTATAAAATCAATAAAATAAGGATCATCATAATTAGACTTACACATAATAAAATTAATTTATTTATAGTATAATTAATCCATTGTCTTTAACATAACCATTATCAGGACAGAACATATTTCCTAAAAGTTTAATTCAATTGCTTATTATTTTCAATGATTCTTAAATAATATTTTATAGTCTCAAAAATCTCAGTTTTTTCTGTTTGTTATAGATTCTGAATTTTTGTCTCATTTAATTAATAATTGATTAATTTTAAAAATTCTTGATTAAATTATATAAAACGATTTCACAAAACTAAACAAAAATAGAAAAAATCTAATAATAATTAATAAATTAAAATAAATGAAAAATAAGAATTAATTTAACAATTAATTTTATGACAATTTTAATTTAATGAATGAATTTACAACGAATTCATTTTTAACTTTTGAATATTAAATAGCAAATAAAATTAGTATTTTATAATAAAAATTATTTATTAAATGGCATAATTAAATAATCTAACGACAACATTTTTATTGGCTAAAATAATGAAAAATTATTATTTGTTTAAATTACATTGCTTTTACTAATAAAAATTGCTTCAATGCGCTTTATTTAATAATAAATTAAGTAATTAGCTTCTATTTATTTATATATATGTGGTGCTTTTTGGCAGCATTACATAAATCATTTGGAAGGAGAATCAGGATCATGATTTTTATAAACTTTATTAATTATATTTTTTAAAGGAAAAATAGAAACTTTTACAATTTAATATTCTTAACAAATATAGTGAAAGTATAAAGTATTCGTTACGATTTCACAAGAAATAATTAAAAACTGACTTTAAAAGTATTTATCTTAAAAAATGCTAATTTATATATCATATTTAAAAAATTGATCTTATTATCATTTTAATCAATCGATTTCATACTTGGATCTTATAAAAGTGATATTTAAACTCATTGTTTAATTCATCAACATGGTTCGAGAAGTTTCACTGAAAAATACTTTAAAAATTCTGATATTTTATATTTTCAAAATATAATATAAATCAGTAAACCTGTCAACTGCATTAAAATAATGATTTTATACGAAATAAAAATTGGGGCATGGGGGCAACAAGAGTGACTACATTAAAAACAAAAAATTACCATAAACAAAATCAAATATATAATTCCAGAGTTAAATTTTATAAAAAAATAATAATGAAATGTTTTTATATTTGCTAATTATAAACTAAAAAACACTTAAACAATTAAATTAAAGCAAAATAAAAATTATCAATTTAATTTTAATAAATATACAACAATTAATTTTTACATTTTAATAATAACAATAAAGGTATAAATATTATTAATGTGATTGAATATATGAAGAATACAGAAGTAAAAATAAAACCAATTTTATCATAAAAATAAAACGATAATTATTTAAAAAGTTTGATTTAAATTTGCAAAAAATAAATTAGAAAAAATGCTTATTTTAAAATGGAAAAAAATAATATAACTAAATTATAATTAAAATTAAATTTCTTGTATTATAAGTTAATATTTAGTGAAAAAAATTCAATTAAATTATTAATACAATGAATAAAATAAAATTATTTATGATATTATATTTATTTTTCTGATATATCTCATTAATATGAATTTTTTCTAAATGAATTCAATTAAATGGATAAAAAAAATTTTAAATAAAATAATATTAATGGATGAAAATGACCATTATTAATTAGTTATATAAAATTTAATGATGATAGAAAATATTTGCTAGCACAAAAGTAAAAAATGTTTTATTTTATTTAATAGATTTTGCGTTCATCTCGGCATACTTCATTTTATATTAATTTTGTCTTTTTTTAAATTCTGTTAATTATTTTTTTTAATCATCGATAGATTATTTAAAAGAAAATAAATATTATAAACTTTATTACATTTTCGATTTTCATAATATCGTTTTATATTTTTAAATTTTTAATATATTTTATTACTTAACTTTAGTCAAGTATTTTTTCCGCATTTCTAAGGCCATTTAAAATTACTATCTATTTCTTTTTATTCTTGCACAAGGACTATTTATTTGGATAATTTCTATTATAGAAGATTTCTTATTATTTGTTTTCTATCATCATTGATGCTTTTTGAGATTCTGATTTGCTGATTTTTGCTACTTTTTGAGATTTTTTTAGTTATTGTTGCTAATTTTTAGGAAAAAATCCTTAAAAGGCTCATTTTATGTAAATTTAAAATTTATAATATGCATTATTTTTTTAATTATGAATTATTAATTCTTTTATATTTGTTAATTTTTGGTTTAAATAATAAAAAATATAAATTTAAATAATTGCACAAGATAAGATGATCATTTTGGATATTTAGTTTTTTTTAATGCTTTATTGAAACAATTATATTTAATTCATATCTACATGTGCACAATTCTACCAATCTGCGCCACGGTGACTTGTTAGTACATCACATAAAGTAACTATATTATTTCTTAAATTAAAAACTTACTATTAATATTAATTATAAAAACGATTTATAGAAGTTAATTTAAATAATAATGAAAATATCTTGAAAGCTAAATGTGTAGAAAAAAGAAATTCATAGGAATAAAGCATGTAATTTTTACCACCAAATACAAATTATTTTTTATGTAATTAAAGAAAAACTCGCAAAAAGATATTAAATACGTATCGCAATGTGCCAAGTGTAATCTAATCAATTTTATGAAATTTATAGATGAACCTTTGCCATCAAATTAAAAAATATTAGTTACTATAAGAAGAGAAAGAGAATATATAATTCTTTTTTGGTGTGGATTGAATGCATTAAAATCTGTGTTTTTTATGCTTGACAGAATCAATTAATCCAATTGGACATTGATTGATGTGCTTTTGAAAACATTGCTGGACTAAAAATTTCAAATTAAATAATTTATAAAATTATATGAAATACTTAATTACATGATGAAGATATAAGATAAAAAAAAAATTAATCAACCAAATCTGCTTTTATAAATTCATATGTGTATAGAATAAAAAATTTGAAAAAAATGAAGCAAAAAATTAAATTAGCTTTGAGATAATATTAATTAAATCAAATTGTCTGTAAAATTATTTTAAATTTAAATTAATAAACGGAATCACAAATAAAAAGCAATTACAATTATTTAGAAAATTTTCTATAATTAAAATCTAGTGGACACAAATTGGTGAAACATATTGGGTAAACGCTTCAATTAAGTAACAAAATCAAAAAATATGACTATAGTATAAAAAATCAAGACCAAATGGAATATTGTTTTATTTAGTCCGATTGGTTATTAAAGCGGAGGCAATTAGTTTTTTTAGTTTTTCTATTTAAAATTGTAATTGAATGTTTTCAACTTAATAGCCATTTAGTGTTTGTCACGATAATAAGAGAAAACTTTTTTTATAAAATATTTTTTTTATTAATCATCATTATGTTGATAAATATATTTACATTAAATATTAATTTTGAGATATTAAATAATGACCTTAAATTTAATTGTTCTATAATTTTGAATATTTTTTACGTAAAAATCATAGATTTTTTTAATGTATAATAGGTTTTTAAATTGATATTTATTTTTTTAATCGGAATAACTTTTACTTGTGAACTTTTGAATAAAATGCATAATGAATCCATTTTGGTGCATATAAGCATGGACCAACGATAAAAACTTCTCTTGGAATCGTTGATGTTGGATTTTTTGGTTAGCCTCGCTTAGTACAATGCTATTTTTTTTATAAAATATTTATAATTTGTTAATATTTAATTTGTTAAAATAACTTTTTGTATTAATATTTATCTTATATCAAATAATGCATATTTATTGACAGTAAAGAATTATCGCTATATTTTTAAGATTTAATTTTTTTTTTTTCAAAACATTTTTTAATAAGATTAATTTGCAACAGCAGTTATTTCCTTAAATATTTTATAACTCAAAAATATATTAAATTGAATATTTATTAATTCCGTCTTGAAAAACGTAACTGCTGCAAATAATAAGAATTTCATGCTTCTCATCATCACAATTAGGCTTGCTACCACCAAATTCTAAGTCTCAATTCATTAATTATTTTTATTACATTTTTGTATTGTTTTAATTTACTTATTTAACAATTGAAATACATTAATGCCAAAATATTTATAAGTTTAATTTAATTTTGTTTAATTTTATGTTGATTGCAAGTTCTATTTAGCCATAAATGTAAGTCAATGATAATTTATTTGTTATTTTTAAATAGGTTTAATTACATTAAATTTCTCTATATTTATAATTAAGTTTTCACATATATTAATATATCGTCCATTAAAGAACATTTTAATGTTACTGCTCATGATTGTTAGTCACTTTTTTTTATTTAACATGTTATTTAAACTATTACAGACAGAAAATTTATTAATTGTGTAGCTTTAATTGTGTAAAATGATTGGATCAAGACTAAGGTAAAGCGCAATACAAAAAATTAGAAAACTCAACTTTTATACAAGAAAGGTTAACCATTTAGAATGGAATAAAACAATATTGTATAAAAATACAAATATAATTACTAAATCCCTTAAAATTAGATCCCAGTAAATTCATTTAGCTAGGATGAAACGACAGCTCGGTATAAAAAGGTATAAAATAGATAACAAAATTGTTAACCATTTATGGCGAATAAAATCTATTTATACATTTTTGTGTACCATTCACTCGCAGACATAAGGAATCGTGATCGAACAATCATCATCATATTAATATGGATTTATGCTATAATTAATCTCGTTTGGAATCAAAAAATTTGAAGAATAGTTGGATAAATGAAATAAAAAGGTTGTATATCATTAAATAAACGATTAATTAAAGAATTTTCAATTATTTATGAATGAACTCATTTTTACAAGATAAAATTATTCGAGAGAATAATTAATAATTTGGTAAATAAACTTACCATAAAAATAATTATATAACGGATTTAAAAATATTTGTGACTGAATAAGTTATTAACACAACGCAATTGGAAAGAATGATTTTTATTTAAATTAAACAAAATTTAAAAAAAACCTTCATTAGGTTTTAAATAAGCAAAATTCTGATAAGTTTTTATTTAATTAATTTACATGCAACAAAAAATCATATGTTATGCAAAAGGCCATGGTTACACTCTTGGAATGAAATTTTTTTCAAAAATTTTACCAATAGTCAAAAATTTTCAATTAGGCATCTAAAATTAGCAAAAGAAAAAAATGGGAAAAAGGCATAAAAATTACAATAACTACAAAAAAGGAACAAAAAATTGGAAAAAGACTCTGTTTTTGATAGTGCTATAACAAAAATTTTTTTGTTTTTATTAAAATTTTTATTGATTTATTTTTTCAGTTTATTATTGCTCTAGTTTCTATTGCAATTTAAATTCAAAATATACTTTTTGGTTTCCTTATTAATATTTTTATTTCGTTTATTAAGCCTTATGATGGCATTCAATTTATTAAAATTAAATAATTTTTATGTTGACATAGGTTTGTCTTTTTTATTGCCTTGGCTTGAAATGTCCCATCTTTTACAAAATGAAATGTTTCTAAAATGCTTTAAAAATTTACAATAGCTACAATTTAAACAAAATCGAACCAATTAAAGCTAAGAAAGAAAAGGATGATAATAATATAATATTTTAATAGGTTTTTTAAATTCTTTTTCCAGATCTTAGAAAAGACCATCTTTAATGCCACCAAATATATTTAAATTTTTAGATGTATTTTAAACTTATCTTTTGATTTTATTGTCTCATGCTAATTGTACACTCTTTCAAATAAATTCCTTTGGTGATGAACTAGTTACATTTATTAAGTTTTTGAATTCATTCAATGTTGATATTTTAAATTTCTGCAATCATTTCGTATTGAAAAGCTATTTTAAGAGTTTCGAGTTATTTTCAAATAATTATGTGTTGATTTTGATAATTTTTTTAATTATTTTATATAACATTTTTTAATTATACTTTGCTCCTTCATTGGATTTATTCGTTAATGAAATTAGGTGCATCATTTTGTTTCAATTTGAAAAAATCTTTAAAACAATTATTTATTTCTAGAAATAAATAACAAGGAATTAATTTAATTTCACAGTTTATAATTAATACGTACAAATAAATGTAATTTAAAAAGTAATAAAAATAGAAAACTGAATATCAAGACGATTCCAAATGAAAGGTCTCTGGCGATTCCGATACTCAGGCAAGAGGAACCCCAAAAGAAATAATAATTAAAATGGTTAATTTCTTGTCCTTTATTCGCACATAACTTGGAAATTTTTTCACATTTTTAAATCTTTATTTATTTGCAATATTAATATTTAAGTCGGAATCAATTTGAAAAAATCTTTAAAACAATTATTTATTTCTAGAAATAAATAACAAGAGTTTAATTTAATTTCACAGTCTATAAATAATACGTGAATATATTTTTTTCGATATTACCTATTTTTCCTAAGCTCAAATATCATTTTCAAAAAAGTTAAAAGGGATGATTTTTTGAGATTAGATTCGTTTTTCTTTTGAGAATACACCGTATGTAAGGGTAACGAAAGCAAGCTCTTTGCAGGTGAAATTGAGAGAAAGAATCCACATTGATGCAATAAAAAGGTAATTTAAATACAGAAAATCAAAAAAAAAGTCATTTTTTTCAATATGTTTATTATAATTTAAACGTACAAATATTTTAAATAAATATTTTTAATATTGTTTCATTTCTAACTTTCTTGGCATTGCACGGTTTTTAGAGGTTTAGTTTCCTTTTTTTGTGCTTCATATAAAATAAATTTGGATTTTTCATTTTAATTATAATTTATTTATGTTTCATTTTATTAAAATTAATTTATATATATATATATATATATATATAGTTGGCAATTATTAAATAAAATAATTTTTATTCGCCCAAAAAAATTATGTAATTTAATTTATTGGATATTTGTTCGTTGTATAAATTAATTTTGTTCATCATAGAGGCATCACATTACTTTTATGGTACGGTGAAAACTCTTAGATCATTACCTGAATATTTTTCCATCATAAAAAAAAGTGTAATGGAAAAAAGATCGTGAATTAAACAACATTTATGTATATCAAAAATCTTTAAACAATAAGAAGAGCGAGCAAAAGTTGAATAGTATGAATATTGTAAATATCCAAACGATATGAGACTAAAAAAAAGTATAATTGTAAATAAAAATAAAAGAAAGAAAATGTAATAACAATATGCATAAAGGGAAGACGTTAAAAAAGCGGCATAATTTGCTTTTGAGGCAAACAATTAAACAATGAACAATAAAAGTAAGATAAAAAAAAATTTAAAAACAATATACACATTTTGCCGAATTAATTAAAAAAAAAATAATAAATTTAAATTAAGAATTGATTTAAAAAAAAAGGCAAAGTAATAGTATAAAAGATCTATTGTAAAAAGATCAGTTTATATAATTGTACGAGGGGCGTAATTTTAAAGATGAGTATATTTAATTCGGCCCCAAAAAGATTATTAAAAAATTTTATTTATTAAAAAACACAAACGAAATAATGCTTACAAATATAAATAACAAAACAAAATGTACGTACAATGCAGAAAATGAGCGAGAATTTTCAACAAGAGAAAAAATAAAAACTATTCGGTATTTATATAAAAATCTAAGAGGAAACAATTAAACAGAATTATTCTAAGCCCCAAAATATATTAATTATACGAAAAAAATCATTACGAATAAATCAATAAATATTTAAAAAAGTAAATTAAAATTCTTAATATCATAATTATAATGTATCTTTTTAAAAGTGAAATAATTTTATATACAAAATTTTATTTTTGAAATTCAATAGAATTTATTCTGCACTAGTTAAATGTTTTTAGGTGAGTTATAATTAGTGAACAAGCTTTTCCAAATAGATAACTTGATTTTTTTTCAAATAATGAAACTCTTTATTTTTATTTTGTTGGATTATAAATTTTTTTATTTTTCAAAATTATTAAAATATATAATTAATGATGAATAAATTAATATTGTTGTTTAAAGTTTCATGTAAATTTAAAGTAAATTATGGTTATATTCAAAATTTTAAAATTAATATTCAGATTAAAAAACTTCATTATTCATTAACAAGTTTTTAAACTTTTTGTTAGTCGTTTAAATAACTTTTTGTCATTTTGGATTATGATAGTTAATAAATACTGAATTTGTCCTCTCTTCTATTTGAATCTTAAAATGTTTATGTATTTTTTTAATTTATAATATTCTTAATTTAATTTCTTGAATTTTTAGCACGTGTTCCATTTTTTAAAAAATTTTATTTATTATTTTTTTACCAATTAAATTACATAAATTTAAATAAATTTTTTAAATTTCTTTTGTATCGTTATCTTGGTTAACTAATTACAGATGCTTGGACTTTTTATAATATACATTTAAAAAATATTTGTTTATTTGATTTATCTTAAAATATCGAAGAAATTATCATTCTCATTTAATTTTAAATATATTAAAAATTTATTTGGTAGTCAGCTCAAATTTTCATATATCTTAACAATTACGAATTTTTATTTTCGGAACAAAAGAAATTCTAATTATTTTTAATATTAAAAATAATTTACTTAAACGACTTTTGAAAAATCAGTAGAATTTTTTTTAGGAATATAGGATTTATAATTTATTTTCCTTTTTTCCTTATTTTTTATATTATAATTTTTTATATGTTTGTATTTCGCCCTATTATTGGAACTTCATTTGGGTTTTCCCAATACAAGATTCTCTATTCGATTTTTTGCTATATTACGCAAATTCTGAAATAAATTTCGTTTAGTATACGACATTTTTCAGCTATTTGATCAAAGAAATTTAAAATGGAATTATAATTCAGAAAAAATTATATTGCTTCCTTCTTTCTTTTTTTTCTCTAATTATAATTTAGTTTCTTTAAACCTTTAAAAAATTTTCTGTAAAAATTATTTTTAATTAATTTTTTTATTTCAATTTAAATTATTTTATTTCAATAAACTTAATTTTATATATTAATTGATTAATTCCTCTTCTTGTTTGTCCCGGTCGGGCTAATGCAATGTAACAATTTTTTCAACAGAATTATTATTATATTTAATAAATAAATGAACATATTCCAATTTTATAAAAATACAAAACATCTTTTGTAAATTTATTTGCAAAATTATAAACATTTTTTATTAGAATTTTTTTAAAAACTTTTAATTTATTATTTATTATTTTAATTTTTATATATTATTAATTCAAATTTTAATTTTAATTGCAATCTGTTTAGTTTAATAATTAAGCTCAAGCACACTGTTTAGTTTCAAAGATTGCGCGTCCTTTTTTAATATTTTTTGTTTGATACGGATATATAGTTTTTGCTTCTTTTTTCTATCATCCTCGCGAAAGTCCTTGCTTGTAATTTCTTTAATTTGAAAATTTAATTTTAATTTTAACTGCATCTTACTTTAATATTTTTCCCTGTTAATATTTTCGGATTAAATTGGCTAACTTCATGTTATTGTTTTGATTTTATTTGGCAGTTAATTAGGGATCAAATTTTGGTAATAAATTTATTTAAAAATATGAATCGGAATTTTATTTTCCAATATATTAAATTTACCCAAAAGGTATTTTATTTATTTAAATAACTATTAACCTTTTTTTAGCATCCGCATTTATTTAATTAATAGCGATTGAATTTGGTACTTTTAATAGTCTTACTTATTTTTTTAATAGATATGTATTATTATTTGTTAGTTTCTCTGCCTGAGTAATAGATTTTTTTTACTATAAACTATATTATTAGTATGTGATTTCTTTTAATTGATTAATAAAGATTTTTGTGTCCTTCATTATTAAGAATGAAATTTTTAGTGAAATAAATGTACAGATTATTTATTGTTATGTAAAAAAGGAAAGTGAAAGCAATTTAATTAAATCGTAAGTTTATTTTTTGAATGAAAGATTGTTTGTATGTTTGGTGCGAATGATTAATTAATTCCAATTATACATCTTATTTGATTCCTATATTAATCGAATATTGATAATGCAAAAACGCCAAAGACCTTTTCGTAATTTTCTTAAAATAAATTTATTTTTATTTCATATTTATCTTTCATTTCTTAATTTTTATGTGTCTTTCAGCATTCGTATGTTTGATACAATAGTTAAATTAGAATTATGCTTAATAACTTTTTCATAAAAATATATTGAGTAGATATAAATTGATTGTTTAATCACTTTATTTTTAGCCTAATTATTTTTACCTAATAAAATATATTTTTGATTTTTGCATATTTTCTCTTTTATATTTTTTCTTGAAACCAAATTTGCTTAACTTTTTTACGAATTTTATGTTTAATTTTTACAAAATCATCGAAACCTTAATATAAATCCTTTCATTTTTTCTTTTCTTGTAATTGTTCGTTTTTTTCTTCTTTAAGGATCAAGGCGGCATGGCATATTCGTTTTAATTCAACGATTTTCTCTTACTCAATATGCTATTGTACATTTTTTCTTTTTTATTCAACCTAAAAACAAATTAATGCGTCGAAAAACGGCAGAAGGATGGAAAAGAATGGATAGTTTATGCGGGTGCTGTGATCCTCCGCGAAGAAGTCAACAGTTTTCGGCAGCAATTGATTGACACTGATTTGCGTAAGGAAAACTGACTGGAAATCGGATCGCTTATAACAAATACACTTTAAAATTCTGAAAATTCCGGCCACTCAATAGTCTCCCGGGGGCAAGTTAAAGCGTGCCTAATTAACATTAGATCAATTAATAATAAAATAAACAAAATATTTTTAAATTTAATAAATAACCAAATAGATATCTTGTTACTGACTGAAACATGGAGAAAGGAGGACTGCTCATTTTGCCCATGGATTGTAGAAAATTATAATTTCATTTTAACACATAGAAAATCAAAAATATTAAAACGTGGTGGTGGTTGTAGAGTTCTAATTAATAAAGAAATAGAATTTTTCGTCAAATTCTCTGTACTAAATTTAATTGTGAAATTCTTGTTATTCAACTTCAAAAATTGAAATCAATAAGGTTTATTTTGGTTTATAATCCTCCTAGGACAACATACAAACAAACGAAAGAATTGTTCAAATTTTTACAAACTTTTTCTAATGAGAATTGTCTGGTCTTAGGTGATTTTAATTTTTCTATTAAAGATTTGGTATGGAAGGAAGGACACCCTGTTTCTATGAGTAATCTCGGTGAAATATTTTGTGACTTTTATAACAAATTCTCATATATTAATACCACCAATGGACCCACAAGGGGAAATTCGTGGCTTGACCTGGTCTTAACCTCTAACGAAAAACTTATTAAACACTGTACTATTGAAGAAGGCATATTTTCATCTGACCATTCAGCCCAAATTTTCATTTTGAATATTCCACAAACAAAACAAAAACAAAGAATTATAAATATGAGACGGTTCACCCCGTCGAAATGTTTCCCTTTTAAATACTGTAATTTCATCCAGAATTGGTTCCTTGTCTTATGAACATTTTAACATTAATGAAAAATATTTTGTTTTTAATAGTACATTGTTAAAAACTTTAGACGAGTGTATTCCAATAAAAAAACTTACAAAAAAAAAATTTAATTCCAAAATATCCTCAGCATTTATTAGCATCGATCAAAGAGAAAGCAAGGCTTTATAGGCTTTGTAAAAAAGATCCAACGAAAAAGGCCCTATATGATAGCATTAGTTTACACATTAAAATACAAACAAATAAATATCATTCTCAAATTGAAAAAAACGGCTATTTCAAAGGGAAAAAATTCCATTTTTAAATATTTACAAAAATATAATGTCAATCCCTTTGAAATACCGAATTTTGTCTTTGAAAACAAATGCTATCATGATAATGCTGGAAAATGTGAATTATTTGCCAAATTATTTGCAAATTCATTTAATAACTCTCATGTTGACATCAGAAATCATAATTTGGTTGAATTATATGATACCAATAATCGATCTTTTATATCAGATATAAATTTTAACATCATTGAGACCCAAACACTGTTAAGAAAATTACCAAATAAAAATGGTACTTCTCCGGATAATATTTCCTATAAAACCTTAAAAAACTGCCATTCTTCATTGGCAACTGTTATTACTGACTTGTTTCGATTATCTTTGGACAGTGGATCTCTTCCAAGCATTTGGAAGGAATCAATTGTTTTTCCTCTTTTTAAAAAGGGGGATAAATTTAATCCAGAAAATTATAGACTAATTTCCTTAATACCAAAACTGTCGTTTGCCCTGTGGCGGATTTACGAAACGCTCAGTTTTTACAAATGCACCAGCACACTGATTTATTAGGTTTTCTGTTTATTATTAATAAAAAAAAGGCTGACAAATCAGAAAAATAAAAGTTAAAATTTGAATATGATTATAAATTACGATTTGATTGCATAAAATATAAAATTAAAATAAATAATAATTCATTTGCAAACGAATTATCACATCGGATCATAGAACTTAAAGCAGCACTAACAAATAAGAGAACAAAAGTATTTGAATAAATGAAATGTTTAGCTCCACAGAATATTTGAACACAATTTTGTAAGCAATTAATGAATCAAACTTACTTTAAACTTTATTAAAACAAATAATTTCACAATGGTCCGGATACGTACTAAAGGTGTGCAATGCACTTGTGGAAAAGGAACAATAAAGACATAAAAATATATGTGAAAAGGAATATCTTAAAGAAAATGGTGATAAGAACTATAATCTAATCTAAGTTAATTCCAAATTTAAAGCAATTATAATATTAGCATATTAAAATGCATACAAAATTATTTATTGCAACAATGCTTTTTTTCATTAAATCAGCGTCAAACAATAATGAATTAAACTCATGACAATATCTTTAAAAAATAACATAAGCAAAATATATTGCAATTAACTGAACACTCACAGTCGTGACCTGGTATTTATTTTTTGCTTAGAAACAATAAGTTTTATTGATATAAATTTTGTAAAATGTGTGTGTTCTCTGCATCGTTTTAATGTATTTATATATTTAGTTTGTTAAGATAAATTTAAAAAATTTTTTTTACATATAAAGAAATATAGGTCAATCTCGTTATTATTTCATCTTTTATAATCATTTATCCTTAGTTTCATATTTTTTTATCTTAATTAATTGATTTTTAAAAATGATTTTTTTCTATCTTTACAATGCTGAAATTTCCATTTAAATAAGAATTAACAAATATTTAGTTACATTTTTTGTAGAGTTTTATTTTATTTTTATATTTCCAAATATATTTTAAACGTTTAACATAATTAAAATTCCTGTAACTTTGCTGTATAAAATGTATCATTTAAATATTGCAAAATTGTAATTTGTAGTTCTATGAACAAGAATTAATTTCATTAATTGAAATAATTTAAATTCTTTTATTTTTTAAATTCAAAACGCATGCACATCTTTTTTATTAAAATACCCTAATTGATCTATAATTATATTTATTACCATAAATAGTTGTATATTGCAAAATTAAAATTAATATTGGAAATTTTAGTCTTTAATCGATGAACTTAATTTTAAGTGTTAAGTGTAATTATTTCAGAAAGCATTTTTGGAAAAATTCTTAAAATTTAAAAATATCTTATTTGATATTTTCGTTTGATTTTTATAATTTGTTTAATTTATATACCTTTCCATCTCTAATAAATTTAAATTTATAATCTTGACTAACAATTTATTTAATATTGAATATATATATATATATATAGTTTTTAGAAAAGATATAGAAATTTTATTTATAATTTTTTATCTATATAAAAATATGAATAAATTTGGTTGTCTAAATAAATATAAAATAGAACCAAATCAATTATTTTAAATCAATTTCGATTTGATAATAAAAAGTTATCAAGTGAAATTTAAATTCCAAAAATAAGAAAATTCAATACGTTCCATACTCGCACGACCTTACGCCAAGCGATTTTCATTTATAAAGCCCACTGAACCCAAATTTAATATAAAACATCATAAAGTTATAAACCAACAAAAAAAAACATAATATTAAGTCCCGTTATTTTGAAAGATTTTTGAAAAGAAAACTAAAGAAAAAATGCTAAAAAATATATATAATTTATTTTATATCAATAAATTGCTCGGCTTTTTATTAAGCAAAAAGTAATATTGTAAAAATAAAACTTTAACATAATGAACTGAAAATAATAATATATTCTAATATATAAAAAATTAGAAATTATTTTGGATTCTATATTTGCAATAAAGCGATTAAAGTTTGTCCGCATTATGGCGGATAAAATAAGAAAAAATTATTTTAATTTTAAAATAAATAAATACATAATAAAAACCTAAAAACAATCACCCAAACACGAGATCTATTTATGTTTATTCCTATTAACAATAAAAGTATTTTTCGAGTAAATATTTAATTTAAAAAAATTAAAAGGAAAATTTATTAAAATAATATAGTAAAAAAAATTAATAATTACATTAACCTAGCTCTTTAAATGAGAAACAAATTAAATTAAAAAAATACTATTATAAACACAAAAAAAATTTGTCCAATTCATATAATATTTTATTAAATATATTGACTTGTCATAAAAATCACATTAAAAATGAACTCATTTTCCATTGCAATATTGGCGCAAATGTCGCGAGAGAGCTATATTTAAAAACACTAAAATTCTATAAACAAATTTTTATTTTTTAATACTATACCTAATTGATAACGATAAATTTCAACTAATATATAAAAACATTTATTATGATAATAAAAACGCTTACAAAATAATTTACCTGACAAATTAAAAACTTAGGCTACGATTTCTACGATTTTTACAATTCTTTAAATTTACAAAAAAGTTCATGTTGCAACATAAATATAAAAATAATTAACTTTACCGAGTTGAAGTTTTTTCCTATTTGAATTTTTCTTTTATATATTTGCATTTTTAGAATATTAATTTAAATTCAATATTATGTATATTTTGAATATTTAATCTTTTTATAACAATTAAATTGTTTTATTTTAATCATTAAAATAGGTAAAATAAATACTTGTGGAAAATCGGGAGAACTATAATAAGATCCATGTATGGCTTTCAATGATTTGATTTGTTTCCTTTTGATTCTGTTTAGCTACTTGTTTTTGTTTTTTAAATTTTTATTATTCATTAAAAACAACTGAAAGAAAGTAAATAATAAATTAATTATTCATTTTCATTTTATTTTCTCTTTTTATCGTTTTAATTTTTGAATTTTTTAAATTTTATTATTATTCAATTATTTCAATTGTCTCATTCTTCCAATCATCCTCTCAAACTTTGTTTGATATTTGCAATCTCATTAAAGGATTATTTAAATACATTTTTTCTAGCTAGAAAATTTATTATTTCTAATTTAGTTCTGTTAATTCAAAGTATTCTTGCATTCTCCAATTAATATTTTAAAATTGATTTATATTATGAGTTTCAGCTTTTAATCATTATCTAGATGCTCGTATTGAAAATATTTTTATTTTTAACTTATATCCATTTTTTAGACATTTTGTGTTTAATTATTAAAATAATCTAAGTGATTCAAAAAATTTATAGTAATTTTTTACATGTTTATATTATTTTTGTAATATTATATATTTTTTAAAGTAAATTTGAAAAATGTTAAATTGAAAAATTTTACATTATCTTTCTATTTTATTAAATATTTTGTTTTATTTTCTCTTGTTTTGTTATCGAATAGACTTGGTTTTTGCTAAAAATATGGAAATATCAAAATATTAAATTATTTTTGTGAAGAAAATTAATAGGTCTGGACATTGATAAATATACAAAGGCAAAATACTAAGCAAGATTACTAATTTTGAAAATTATTTAAAAACAAAGTAAAAATTTAACTAAATAAAAATAAATCTTTATTAAAAATAATAAAACAAAAAGATTACATAACCGCTTTCATTTATTTGTCTATTAATGATTCATTTTTTTATTTATTATAAAACTTTAATTCCATTTGTTGAAAATGAAATTTTAAATTTAAAATACTTATTTTACATAAAAACTAATTCGTACAAAAAAAATACCTTAATCGTTATCCTATAATTCTAATTCCCTTAAAGAATTTTTGCACAGGTGTTAAACTTTTTCGCTAAATTATCTTGAAAGATTTATGAGAATTTCAAACGATTAATTGCATAAAACAATGAACTTAAACATTAAATTGATTAAATATTTATTAAAAATTAGTCTAGACTACATTAAAAAGCTAAATATACATCATAATGAAGTCCAATAACTAATGATTGTATCAAATTACAACTGAATTAAAATAAAAAAAATATTGTAAAAAAATGGATTTCTGCTGTACTCAATAATGTTTTTAGTAAAACAAAATAAACAATGACAAAACAAATTGCGCGATTCTTTTGCACTATCAGCATAATTTTTATTTCTATTTATTTTATATAAATTCTTCTATTATATAATCCTTAATATCTATTTTTATTTTTTAAATGCATCATGTAAATATTAAAATAAATATAAAATAAGATAATAAAGAATTAACTTATACCTAATCAAAATAGTCTTCTTAATATATTGATGACTATCCTTTTTGAATTATGATTAAATAGTTAATTTTTAAAACTTAATAATAATAATTTAATTATCTATAATAATTTATAAATCACATAGAAAAAAGAAAGAACTTTTATTTCATAATATTAACAAAATAATTCTTAAATTTTGAGTCTATAATTAATAAACCTTTTTGATTAAAAGTCAATTAATTTTTTTTGTTTATTTTATTTTAATGTTAATCAGAAAGACAAATGAGCCAAAATATTGAAAATATTTGATTTGTTAGGGTTTTATCTTAATGAATTTAAATATTTGTAATAAAAATTTTTGAAAATGTATGCGAAAGTCATTCAGAATTAAAACAAAAATTTCAAATAAAAATTTTTAAGAAATATTGCTTCAAATAATGCCTTAGAAAGTACTGTTACCAATAAACAATAAAGCAAAGTGGTCATATTATTAATTTTAAAATATATTTGATTTTAAATTTCGCACTGTCAGTTGGAATTTTCAATCTTTAATTTAATTTAAATTATAGATTTTATTTTTAATTTTAAATATAAAAAATGATGGAAGAAAGTCGATGCAAAAGCTAAATTTTAACATCAATAATTATCGGAGATTTATTTACCAGGCTGTTAATACTATTTAAAAAAAAAGAAATAAGATAATTAAATTATAAAATATATTAAAAGATACATAAAACAGAATAAAGAGTAAAGTTCATAAAAAAACTTTTTAAAATGACTAGAATAACCTAAAAAAAGCAAATTTAAAAATTTTTTAAAATTATTGAGATAAAATTATAAATATACTTTAGGCTAAAAATTAAATATTATAAATAAAATATTAAATTCCTTTTTATATAAGTATTAAAATTCCAAATAATGTAAGAAAGAGCTAAGAATCATTTTGTTTTATATTGTAATGAAAAACAAAAAAATTGGTCATTGACGACCAGCGTTAAAGTTTCACGTTAAAACGCTCTAAAACGTGATTATTTAAATAAACAACAAACTCAGATTGTAATATTAACAAAATAAGCATCAAGATTATACATGAGATTAATATTTATCCAATTTTGGCCACTTGAAGATTAGAAAATATTTTATTTGAACAAATAAAAGTCTTAAAAACAATTTTTTTGAAAAAATGAATTAATAACCATGTAAATATTTCAAATATAGTTCATTAAAAAAAAGCAAATAAATTTTATAAGATAAATCGTTTCTAAAAATAACCGGTTTTTAAAACTAAATTTTAAATAAACTAGAACTACAATTTGACATTTATACGTTTCTCATTAAACTAATGTTAAAAATATAAAGTTGTTATACGATATTATTTTAATGTCTTTTTTTATTATATCTTTTTTATTTAATAGCTTATTTTATTTTAATCTTTTACCAGTTTCGGCTCGCGATTTTTAAATTTTATTAATTTTATTTAAATAATAAAATTTTTTTGTTCAACAAATTTAAAAGTTAAAATAATTTTTACGTTTTTAATTAACATTTTTTTATAATCTTTGTTTGATATTCAAGATTTCAGAGCCCGCATTTGAGCAAAAGATGAACAATTGGTTTTATGCTCAAAATAATTTTATAAAATTAAAGAGAATCCAATCTGTCGTGTAGGTTTAAAAATTTGAATACATAGTATTTTATCACAATAATTGTTAAATGCAACTTTATGTAAACATTTTCTTTGAGTTTGAAATATTGCTTAAAAGATTATTTGATTGTAAATCAAACCAGTTTTTAAATTATTTTTTCAGTTAATCAGGAAACGTTTATTAATATTGTTATTTTATAATTTTAAAAAATTTATATCTTAACATGAGCAATTGTAAAACAATTTTATTTGATTTTCGCTTATGAGTGCTTTTGTACAAAAGTTTTGTTGAAAAGTTTATCAATTTAGTCTTTTTTGAGTTTTGGATTTTTATAATATTGTTAATCTTTTCCATTTTCTAACCAATTGTTAACATTTTTCGCTCTGTAAACTGAAAAAAATAAATTAACGAAAATTTAAATTCACCTTTGAAAGCATTTTGATAAATGCCAAGCTCAGGATTGCCAATTGTACAACTATTTTCTGAAATTTCTATTGATACGAGGTGTTAGCATTTATGATGATATTCAAACTTTCATATAATTATTTTGGAATTTTCAAAAAATTTCATAGCAATAAAAAACAAAAAACGAAATAAGAAAATGAATTTTTAAATATTAATAAAGATAAATAACAAAGTATACCTCTAAATAAAGGTAAAAGAAAAAATGTACTAATAATATATTATTAGCTTTTTTCTTAGCAAAAGTACACATGTTTTCGTTTTTGATCAATAAAAAATATAATTAAAAAACTAAAAAGATAATGAAATTTAAATAAATGTTATTAATTCTGTTATGTTAAATATAAATCTTCAGTTAATATTGAGAATGTGTATTTATTGCACTTTATAATTTAAATCTGACAAAATTATTTAAAATTAAATAAGACGTATATATTTATAAAAATAAACTCTATATTAAAATATTATAACTTGTTAAGCTATTAGTAAAAAATTGAATGCCCATTAAGCAAAACATTCAAAATAAATCGGTTAAATTATTAAAAACTTGAGAATAAAATTATATTTGTTGTTTTGAATACAGAAAAATAGATTTTTAGATAAAATAATCAATGTAATAAATTCGTTAATATCTTATAATAAATAAATAAATAAAATTTATAAAAAAATTCTAGGATAGAAGCAAATAAATTTTCGTCAAAATAATAAAAATAAAGCACATGTGAATGTAACAATATTTAAACACCAAAAAATATAAAGAAGAATTGGAGAGAAATAAGTATGAAATAGAATTACATTTAACCCAATGAAAATATAATATTTATTTTTACAGCAAGACAAAAATAAACAAATAATTATTTTTTCTATAAAATTTTTTTTCAAAAGTTCTTCAAAAGGACTGTATTTTTATAATTTCAATTAAGTTTATATTAAATGCACTAAAATCGTCACTATATACTAAGAAATGTAAGAAATAAATAAATAAATTTAAAATGAAAAAAAGAAAAGAAATATTAAAATCCACATAATATTAAAAATTAATGTATGAATAAGTCTGACACAGTTTTTTAAAAAATCATGAAAATAACCTGATAATTAATTTTCTACAGTCTTAAATATCTTTTTTTAAACAAATTTAAGTTTTTTTTCTTCATTTATTATTTGAAGTAAAAAGAAAAGTTTCATTTTTGACAATATTGAACGCCATAAAAACATAAAATGAATTAATCTCGAAAGTTAAAAAAAAATAAAATTTCGCGCAAATAAATTATAAATAGTATATTAAATATAAATAGATGATAATTTAAAAAAATAATATAAATTAAAGATGTTTTTGATTATTTTGTTTTTTTTTATTTTCTTTCATATCAATTTATTTGTAAAATTATTTTTCACATATTATTATTTGTGTTTTAAAAATGCATTTTTAGGCTTTAGAATTAATATGTTTTATTATGGACAAATTAATAACATTTATACTTCTTGCTTTAGGAATGATGCGAGCAGCGCGCACTGCACCCTCGGTGATGTTGTGTTCTGTTACGTAACAAAAGGTTTCCAGGCGAAATTCATGACCTGTTTTTCATTTTATATTAAACTTAACAATTAAAATTATTCTTTTTTCTTTTACTTTTGGGTAAATTTACTTTTTTGTTTCGTGCGGAATGTTTGTTTGAATTTTTGCTATTTTTACTTAATTGTTTATTTTGTACTATTAAATGTATTCATTTAAATTGATCAAATTTAAGTATAAAATTATACTCAAATAGTAGCCTAAATTTCTTAGCACAATAGCAACAAAAATGTCTTTTTATCCATGAACCGTCCTTCTTAATATCCTTTGTTTTTTATTTCTATTTTTTATTGTTTTAATTAAAAACAGTTATTTTTTGGGCATTATGCATAAATGATAAATTCTTATGTCTTTTTTAAATAAAGTTTAAATAAAAAATGTAGTGCTTTCGGCTTATTCTCAAAAGTCCAGCTACACACAAATTTTACGTTTGACACTTTAACTTTCCTTTTGATTGATAATTACGATATTTTGTTTTGGTATTTTTATAAATTAATATATAGATAAAATGAAAACAAAACATTTTTAAGTAGTATCATAAGCGCTTGCATTTTAGTAGGCTCTTAATTGGTTCATAGTTTGCTTTTTTATTACTTTTAGTCATAAATTTAGTTTATAAGCATACTTTTGAAAACAAGCCAAGAAATCTGCAGCATTGTTCATATGCACGCCTCAATGACACAATATTATATGGACAAATTTATTTGTTTTATAATTAAAAAATCTTTTCGTCATTTTTAATTGCCTATTTATAATAATTCGTTTTTAGGAATAATTTTTAAATTTTGAGTTATGTTTAATAAGCACTTTTTAGTGCATTTATAAATTAATTAAAACTCTTGGCTCTCAAGCGCCGATTAAAGCATTTTTTAATTTTAATACGCGCATTATTTGTAGGTGTTGGAAAACGAAACAGAAAAAAAAAACATGCCAAAGAAATAATTTAAACCCTAAAAATGACTTAATCATCAACTAAACTAAGATGAATTTATTTTGCTAATTTTGCAACTCTGAAAAAGTGCAATAAATAAAAAAGGAAAAATTCCATACCCATAATTATAAAATGAATAAAACTTTAACAATTTGTTGCCGCAAATTCATATCAGGAGAGCGTGCGCGCAATAATTGTCAGCAGCATTTGCTTTTCTTATAAATTAAAAGTAATTCAAATAAATATTCAATACTTTAAAGTTAAACCCAACTAAGAAATTTCTGGCAGAGAGAAGTCACAACAAAAATTACGTTAAAAATTTAATTACAATATTGCATCCAATAATTTTTTTTATTATAAACCAGTGTCCTTGGTAATATTTACATTAAACATAAATAAGTAAAAAGGATTTTTCTAAATATAAACAAGAATATTATCATTAATAATTTCATCATAGATAAAATATTTATTTATTTATGCTAATACTAAACAAACTAAAGAAAAGAAAAATTAATTGTAAGCAGTAATACATACAAAACGTTTTTTGTTCTTGAACCATCTTGATTTGGTATTTTTTGAACGTAGCTACCTATGATTTTGAGTTATTTTTATATATTGAAATTTTTTAAATTTTCTTGTTATTATGATTTTTAATATTATTGTATGGCGAAAAATCGGGTTTCAAATCTTTGATGTAGTTTCAGTAAGTAGGTGTGGTGTATATTTTTTCTGTAAAACCCTTTTATATATTATGGGTAATAAAAAATATATTAAATATTGATTATTAATTATTGAAATAATGCTTTTACAATTTGAAATTTCAAATTTGTTTACTTTTAATGCTTATAAGAAGAAGAAAGTAATTGAATAATTAGTTAAATATTTATAAAAGTCAACCTGTTGCTTTCAACTTTTCATATCAATGGCAAGCAACGACTCGCATCTCTTTCAAATATATTAGCTCCATTAGACATTAAGCACATTTATTATCGACAAATTTTGCTTAACTAATTTAGGATATTTTATGTGGTTTTGTTATTTTTTCATTATAGTAAATATTTCCATAAAAATTATTTTCATTTAAAATTACCGCTATTGATTTGTATGGCACTTTTTTATTTAAATTTTTTTGCTTAATTGTGATGATTTTTAATGAATTATTTTATTGGAGAGTTTAGTAAACAAAAAAAGAAGTGCAAAACGTTCTTTTCGAAAGATTTTTATAGGAAATATTAAAAATTTTCCTGTTAAGATTTTTAATTTATCTTTATTTGTTTTGTATATCGCGATTAATAATTACCCCTCTTGTCGTTGAATAGTTGTAAATTTTATATAAGAAAATTATTAAATTTTCACATATTTTAACCTTTTTTTTATTCCAATCTTTTAAAGTATGAAAAAGTAATTATTATGCTCTTATTTTTTCTTTGGATTTTTTCTCCAGATGAAAGGGGACATTTAGTAGCATTGCGGTCAATTTGCATAAAGTTGTTTATAATTGCTTATTTTAACATTTTATCTGTTATGGCCTTATTTTTTCTATGTTAATAAAAAAATTATTTTTCATCTGTTATTTCTTTTTTATTTTTGAATTATTTATATTTATGTTTTTTCTTTATTTCTGGCTCTTTTATTTAAATAATTCCGACTTCATTAGACAAATTTTCTCCATAATTAAAACTCATCACCATAACAATTGTGAAAAAGCGTAGGAGGAGCATATATTTGACAGTGAGCGACGATCAAAAGAACAATTCATTGTATTCATATTTATTAATTACGGTTTTTGCAATATTAATTAATAGTAATATATTAAATTTACTTTTTAAATATCAGTGTTATTTTTAAGCACTAAAATATAATTTTTAATTTTTGCATATTTACTTTTTTTATTTTTTCTTGATGTAAAACTATTTTTACGAATAATTAAAATGATCATTTTAAAAATTGCTACATTAAGCAAAATGTAAGTAATTTTTTATATAGAAAAGCAATTAATAATTACAAAATACCAAATATGATAAAAAAAAACCATTAAAAAAAATTTATTCTGATTTTGTAAATCTGAATTCGACAACATGCAATTAAAATAAAAAATAACAAAACAAAATAATTACAATATCAAATTTACCTACCATTAATAATTTATATAAAATAATATATCATAACCCAAACTACACCAAATACAACACTCCTCTATAATCAAGCGCATCAAAACACGATCGTATGTTAGATTTTCTACAATTAAAATGAATAATTTTAAAGAAAACATGAAATATAATCAAAGTGTAATCACGAAATAAAATTTATAAAGGTAAAACAAAAAAGAATATAATAAATTTTATTATTTGACTATCTACAGCCAATTGATCTAGTGACGAAGAAGTATATAAATAAATAATTATTTAGAAATATACTTAAATGTCACAAATGCTTAAGCCAAAATTACCTAAAATCAAATAAAAATTATTACATTAACAAATTTTAAAATATTAAAAGTACAAATTATATAACTGTACTATTTCGTAACGCAACAAGGTACAAGAACACGAGAAAAATATTCAGAAATGGAAAATTAGTAGCTTTTTACGAATAAAAAATATAAACGTCACATGCTAAGATAAATAAAGGCTTTAAAACGATAATAATTTTTATTCATTATTCAAAGCATAAAATTAAATTGCCCATTCTGATAGTTAATAAATGAATACAAATTAAAATCATATATAATTAATATTAATTTTACCAAAATTGAGTTATTAGCAAAATTTATTTGATGAAAAACGCGAATTAAATCACGATTAAGAAACGAGGAATATAAGTAAATAAATTAAATAAACTTAACTGAATACAAATTAGAGCATATTTAAGTTTAAAAAAAAAAGAATCAAAAATAATAGAACGTGAAAATAATAAGAAAATTTAAATTTTTTAAAGAAATTTGACTTAGATTAATAATGATATAATTCACAAAAAAAAAAATAATAAAATAAACAATAAATTCAATTACTTTATATTATAACTAGGGCTCGAAGTTATATGGACTAAAAAACTTCAAATATGGACATAAAATATGGACTAAAAAACTTCAAATATGGACATAAAATATTGACTAAATAACTTCAAATATGGACATAAAATATGGAATCCTCGGGTTGAGTAGATGTAGAATTTTCTTTATTCTGGGTGGACTGGCCCTCGGTTGTTTTTGAAGTAGAGTTAGCCAAAGAATTCATAATTTTAAATAATACCTAGAATTTCTTTAAGTTTAACATATAACCCATTTGAAAATTAAAATAAATAAATAAATAAAATTAGTCGGGTATTTATTAGGAGGAACTGTTATAGGGTGGAGACCGTAAGTGAAATAAAATAAAATTGGTCGGGTATATTTATAGGAAATATATAAAATCTAATGATGCTAAAATTGGGATAACTACCCATGATTGGTTTGACATTTTAAAACATGTTTCAACAAAAAAATTTTAAATTATTTTACTTATAATAAGGTTCTTACTCACTTTTGGTTCAAAATAAATAAATATTTAATCAACTAATCATTTACCACTTATATGCGCTAAAAACATGTTTGGATATATACAAATTCAATTGTTAATTCTTGTAAATTGCTACCCAGAAAATGACTATTTTTACTTTATCAACTCAAACTTCTTAAATACTTTTCTGATTTTATAATAAAAAAAAAGTTAAATCACTAATATATCAACAGCAAGTGCTTTATGTAATAAAAATTTATAATAACAGGAAAAAGTAGTATTATTGATACATGATCGATAAAAATATTTTTCATTTATTTGAGTCTTACGGTTTTATGGCAACAAAAAGATCAGCTTGAATGTAATAAATCAAATTCACCAATAATTTATGATACAATATAAAATAAAGATAAAAATAAAATTTCAACTAAAAATTCAGTCTTCAAAGATTAAAACGGCAAGTATTAATCGACGCATGAATTAAGAAATTTGAAAATAATTTAAAAAAATCCTCCGGGAAATTATACATAAAAATTGAACTCAAAGAATGTTAAATAAGAATTTATTTTTTCATATTAAAAAATAATGATGAAATAATGAGGCCCAAAAATAAAACATTTAAATATTTGACCGAATATCAAAGAGAATAATTAATTTTATAAGAATATTTTATATATTGAATAAACAAAATTTAAATTATTTTTGAAGAAAAAAAAATAGAAAATGAATAAGCATAAATTTAAAACATGCAATTTGAACTTAGCAAAAAAAAAAAACCACATTTTTGGCATGATACAAATAAACTTTATAATCATTTTAAACAAGCAAAAAAGTCTTATATGAAATGTTTAGTTAAAAAAAATTTGATTTTAAATAAAAATGACAAAAAAATAAATAGATTTAAGTATTATTATTATGTTTAATGTATGTGACGTAATGATGAAAATTTAACATAAAATTTGAAGTAATTGCAAATTAATTAATTTAATTTTTCAAATATTCTAATTTTGGTATTCCGTTATAAGGAGTACAACCTACAAAGAAATAAATATAAAAATAAAATATTATTTTTTTTAACCCTTTTATTTATTGAGAATTATCGTTAACTAAAAACAAAATTAAATACATATACATACAGAGGTAGCACAGTCATTACTACTGAACAACAATGTGTGCCACGAAAAAGAATAAAATAAATTTTATAAAGAATATTTCTGAAACTATATAACCATTAAAAAAAATTAAATTTATTTCCTAATAAAAAAAGAAAAACTCAATTGCAAAATATAATTAAATAAAAAAGAAACAATTTTTATTTATTTTTTCGAAAAACAGCTTCCAATTAAATAATTAAATCAAGAAAATTTAAATTTAATTAAAAACATTTCTTTATTGAATTAGATTATATTGAGTAAAAAATAATGTAATTTCAGTATACATAAAACTTATAATAATTTACGAAATAAAGAACAGTAAGCGAAAAATACCTAAAACGATTCCTGCTACATTAATAATGATAACTCAAAGGATTTAAAAATTTAATTGAAGCATTTTAAAAGGAATTTCAGGTACGTACAAAATCTTCATGAAAAAAATTTAAAAAAAAACAAAATATAAAAATAAGCAAATAATTTAATAAAAAATAATTTTCTTAAAAAAAATAATTGTTAATTAAAATATCTATTGCTGCAATTTCATTATATGAATTCGAATGGTATCGCGCGAAATTTATATCAAGTTAATTAAAAGATAAACCGAATAAAATGTTCAAATGCAAAAATTAAATTTTAAAAAAATTCGGTAAAATAGAAATAATAGGTTAAATAATAAAAAAAAAGAATAAAGCAGAGTGCAAGCGAAAGCGGACGGACAGACTAGCAAAAATTTTCAAATTTCCTTCATAATCCAATAAACTAAACTGGCGATGGAAAACCATAGGAAGAAAATGACGCTAAAAAAGGAATATTAAAAAGAATTTGCAATTCCTTACAATATAAACGAATCCAACCAACAGTATTACAAACAAAATTAATTCCAAAAAAATAATTGTAAAATTTTATCATGAAAATACGAAAATTTAGCTAATTAAAGTACCTCAAATTGAAATACAATTAGATGAATTCGGTTGTAAGTAAAAATGGTTAAATAATTTTTTAATAAATAAAATACTTTTTATGGTTTCATTTAATATGTAAAATTAAATAAAAAGATAAACTTGAATCTTAAATTAATTACGATTAACAATATTCATCAACAAAACTCAATCAAGAGAAATAAGTTACTAAATAAAAAAATGATTTTTTTTAAATATAAAAAAATATACCCAAAAGCCAAAAAATAAAAAGAACATTGATTTTATATTCTACTTCAAACAAGCTTACACTAAGTATCTTTTGTTAATTGAAATAACAAAAAATAAATTTTGAAAAAATTTTCATTTCTTAGGAGTGTATTTTTGAAAATTTTTGTGCCGATTTTTAGGGGTGTGTTTTTCTGAAAGTTTTTAAGTCGATACTTAGGGGAGTAATTTTCGGTTTTATTGCATTTTTATTGAGAAATTTTCCATCTCGAAATAGTACAAAAAGCCAAAATAGTGAATTTTAACTATTTGAATTCTAATGACCGATATTAACATCAGAATTAACAATTTTCAATGCAGAAATGCGTTTTTTGAACTCATTTCTTAAAATAAATTGAGAAAAAATAAAGTTTTCACTAAAAATCGCAACCCTAATTATAAGCTAAATTCAGTTTTCAAGCCATCATTTTGGTCATACATAGAAAGTAGATAAAAATAAAAAAAGTTTGAAAAAAAGAAATACTAATATTAAAGTATTAATATAAATTATAAATTACAAAATCACATTCCGAGAGAAAGAATTGTTGAAAAGTTAAATAAATGAAAGTTAAATTTTACTAAAAAGGCATAAATCACAAACTTAATAATTAACGAATTTTACTAATATATTTATATTGTATATCGAAATGTCAACTAATTTATTAAATAAACAAATAAACACAATGCAGTTTATATTCAACGACTATGAATTCTAACAATAAGATGGTTTCCGTGAAGCATGTGTTTAAATGAATTTAATTACCTCAAAAAATAAAAATTGTTTAAATACAATTTAATTTAAAATAATAGCTAAAAAAGCAGTTTTTTTGTCGCAAAATTTTGCTATTGAGGAAATAAAATATTACCAAAAAAAATATTAAAATTTAAATAATATTAATAATATTTTTTAAAAATTTAAAATGGATAATTTGTCATTTTTTGATATTAAAAAAGGATATAAACATTATTTGTAAAATTATTTGCCTGTCAATATGTTGATTAAATAACAATAATGCTCAATTGTATATATTCAAATTGGAAAACATTGATAATAATAATAAAATTTTATACCATAAAAGGAAAAGAAATTTGAAAATAAAAAGTGGTTTTACAATAATTAATTTTAATTTTCAAAAATTGTCATTAACGCAAGGATAAAAATAAATAAAATTCTAATTAATCAAGACATAGGGATTTTATTAAACTTCTCCCAATTTCTACAAGTATTTTTTACCTAGTTTAATTATTTAATTACACATAAATAAAATTTATAAATAAATAAATATGTATAAAATCTTTTAGCCGATGAAAAATTTAACAAAATTTATTCATAAAAGTAGTAATATCTGACCAAATGCATTCGTTTAAAAACAAATATACTGAAAAAATTTATCCAATATATAAAAAAATTATTGTCAAGAGCTCAAGAGGATAAATATAAATACTACATAAAACTATCATAAAATCTATGTAAGGATGAAGAAATATATTAATCATTACAGTTATTAAACTATTATAATAATCAAACGTCTGATTATCAAATGAGATAATTATCTTTAAGTTTTAAGAACTTCACTAAAATGCTTTGTGAAATAATAACACCTACATTAATCTACTTTAAAAAGTAATACTTACGAAAAACATAAATTTCTATAAATACATAAAAAAATTACAAAATAAATGTATTAAATTAGAATAAATTTTTTTAAAAATTTATTAATTAATATTCTAATAAAAATTTTTTTAGCAGAATGTCGGATATACCAGCGTGCTAAAGAGTATAAAATAATACAGTTATAATTAAATACATACAAAAAAATGTACCAAATGAATAATATTTAAAATTTTTTATTATGTTTAATAAAAAGAAAATAATACAATATAAAAATTGGATTAATCATCTTAGACCATGATAATGAACTTACTACGTTTATTTGCTAAAAATTAAACTTGAACTCATATAAATATAAAGTCAAACCTTTTGATTTTACAGCAAGAAATTAATAAATAAAATATGCAGAAATGAAAATTTATTTATTGTTTTTAATAATAATATTGTTATGGTTTGAAATTTATTGTCGTAAAGTTTTGTTATTTATTAAAATGTTTGCGAATTTGTTTTGAAACAAGTGCTAACAAAGCCTACAGATAATTGTTTTTGACTCCAATTGTCTATCCACCTCGATAATAGCATTTATCATATTAGAGCATTAAAATTTTAAAAGGTAATAAAGAATATGAATTTTAAAAAAATCATAGACAAGAAAAAATTACTGCTTATAGGAGAAACTGTCAAAATTTTTTACTTAATTTTTGAAATTTTTAAGTCGGCTCAAAGCTTTTTTTTTATAATAGAAAAATAAAAATTTAAAATAATATCAAAAAAATATATTTGTAAATACGCACTAAAAACTAAGAAAATAATTATACAGCTAAATTTAATATGAAATAAAAAGGAAAATAATATTAGGATTTGACAATTTTCAGAAAAGAAGAAAACAAAAGTTAATAAATATGAATCGAACGTAAAAAATGATCATTTAAAATTTACCTAAAACCTCCATAAAAATAGATTGACTTTCCCTTTATTCTTATTATGGAATTTATTATTTATTAATAATCGAAATATGATTATGAGTATAAACACATGCATTTTTAATTATTTAATTATGCTTATGACTTTTAAATTTTGTAATGCAGTAAATATAGTCACACAGATAGAATTAAAGATATTTGAACCATAACTATTTTTAACAATTTACTGAATACAAAATTAATTTTTTTTTTTTTATTTGAATCAAATAATGTACTTTATCTTAAAATATATTTTTATTAAAAATTTTATAATTACAAAATATATTTAAAAAATAATTGTAAAACAATTAAATTATTTCATAATAATTTCAAAATATTTGTTTTACTAACTTACATTAATATTCAACTCTTGCTTAAGCGAAATATACTCATGAAATGCACAGACATAATGTTGAAAACAAGAATGAATCCACCATAATAATCGTCAAATAAATATTTCCTGTTAAAAATACATAAAAGCAGTTAAAGTAATAAAGCAGCTACTAATTATCATATATTAACATAACAATTGTCTATAACAATAATATAAATATATTTAAAAAAACATTTTTATTTCGAAAAATAAACATTGTTTCGAAAAAATGAGAAAGCGTTTAAAGACAAAGAGAGCTAAATTTAAACCCAATTATTGCATGGATAAAAATGCATCGGAATTAAATAAATATCGAAACGCATAATAAAATCATGTAATTGAATTAAAGTCAAAGCATTAAGAATAAAATTTTGTAAATCTTTTAATGTTTATAAAGATTAGCTAGATAAAAAAAATTAAATAGATGTTAAATAATTATTAATCGGAATTGGCATCTATTTATTTTCATAATTTTAACTATCTTTCAATTTAAAGAATTGAATCAAATTTAATAATATCGCTAAATGAAAAGAATTTTACAATCTCAATTAATTCTTTGTTGCAGATATAAAAAAACCCCAATTTTTTATTTTTGTTATATCGATAAAATTGATTTATGAATCAAAGGTTAAATTATTATTAAATGTTAAATTTAGTTTATATAAATTTTTTGATAATTTACAGGCTAGTAATTCGATTGAATAAATGAAAACTTATTATAATTAATAGAATAAATTGTTATCGTTTTATCTAGTATCAATGATATTAAGGCGAAAAACCATAAATCAAATAAAACATAAAAAAAGTTTATGAAGCAAATAGATAGAAATACAAATGCTTTAGATTGAAGAATTAAAAATGAAAAAAAAATTAATTTATGTGTCTATTTATATTAAATATATATTTTTTACTTTCAAATCTTTATAATTTATTTTTTTATAATCGCTTCCAGCAGTGACCAACCCTTCTTTGACGCCAGGCAAATTCATTTGCGATGTTCACGTAAAAATTCATTGCATGCATAATAATTGTAAAAGTTTACTGATTGAATACACTTTAATTGATGCATGAAATTAAGTAACTTTATAATCATAAAATACTTAAATATAAACTTTGTTAATTGAATACTTAGGCAAAGATTGGATTATATAAATAGAGGTCAAGGTTAAGAATTAAAAAAAGAATTCAATGAATAATAAAAATTAATAAATGAAAATCACTTAATAATTTGAACGAAGAGAGATTTTATGATATCGAGCCGCAAAAGTACCAAATCAAAACAAATAAAAATGAATATAACACAAATTAACACGGTTCATTATAGTAAGTAGCAAGACCAAAATCATAAAATAGAAAAATTTTAGAACAACTCTAATCACATTCAAATCATAAAATATTAAAAACATAATTGAATTTTAATCTCCTTACGAATATTAAACAATTTATGTCATCCAATTATGATATTAAAAAGAATATAAAATAGTTAATTTGAATTTAACCACGGACCTTTCATTAGCTTTAGGTGTTCTTTAATTGAGCTTTTCAAAAAATCTTTTCTTGCTTGAGAATTCAGGTCTGTTCGATTAATTCTACAATAAAAAACGTTCATTCAATAAATATTTCAAAACTAATAAAAACTAAACAAAATTAACTAAATTATAATATTTCTTTTAATCTTATTTATTAATAAGTTTTTGTTTCGATATAAATGATGAAATTAATTAATCATAGAAAAGCTAACCAAAAATACCTAAATTAATTAAAAAATTGAATTAAAATGATATTTTTTAACAAGATTATTTAAATATGAAAAGGAATATAAATATAGTCAATGAAAATTTTATCGTCGACTTTTCATTTGCTTTAGGTGTTCTTTAATAAAGCTTTTTGAGAAAATGCCCAAAAAACATTTACATTTAATATTTCGTTCCAATAACACTAATAAAGACACGTTTTTTCTTTGGGTCAAAAAATATAATTTACAATTCATTCGATTAAAAAAATATAAAGAGACTTTTAGAAAGTAACACAGGTAATTTTGGAAAATTTAGTTTATTTGTTAATAGATTTTCATAAAAATTGCAATGTTGGAAATAAAATAGGTAAAGGATCCGGGATGTTGCAAAAGGGAAAATAACACGAGAAACGAGAAAAACAAGTCAAAAATAAAATATGCGAAACGAGACGAGACGTCCCTAAAAATACGAGAATACGAGCCCCGAGACGAGACATGACGAATTTTAGGGTTTTCGGAAATCTTGTCAAAATTTATTAAAAGATTAGGCATAAAAAATTGGATTTTTTGGCTATGTTTAAAAAATGAAATAAATATTTTTTTTTGTTTTTATTTTTGTGGTTGGAAAATTTTCGTAATAAATTTTAAAATAATTTTAACAATAATATTTTTTCTTAACCCCCCCCCCATTCTTACCAGAGAATTAATGAAAACCGTGTCTAAATTATAATAAACAAAAATTAACATTGAAATATATTAAGTGAAAAATATTTATTCCAAAAACTATGGTAAAAATTGAAAATCATTTTAATTGATCAATGAAACAACAGTGTTGAAATAAAATAATTACAATTAACTCAGTTTAGAAACTAAAAACAAATATGTAAATTTATTTCTTATATGTTAAATTAAATATGAATATTTAAAAAATAATAGCTATATTATGCATGAGAAAATAACAATAAAAATATTAAAAAAATTAAAAATTATTACATAAAAGTGATTTTAATTCAAGGATTTAAAAATAACAGCAAAAGTGATAATAAAAACGATAGAAAATTTTACTTAAACAGTATAAAATTTATAAGAGCCTTTAATTATAAACGGCATAAATATAAATTGCAAAAGCATAAAAATATATAAATTAAAAATAAATTGCAAAATGCTACCGGAATGGAAAAATTCACCATAAATAAATTACACCTACAACGGTATGGAACAATTCCACTATCTATTTAAGTGAATCTAAGTATTCTAATATTAAACTTGCCGGAGAGCGTGAGTTTCTTTAAAAAATAAAATTAATCTTATGAAAGTCAGTTTTTCAAAAAAAAAAAATACTAATTTAAAATGATTAATTTTTCAATATTTATTACATCTCTACAAAAAAAGATCTTAAATTTTATAAATTTAGGGACATCATAAAAATATCAGTGCTTTACAAATTAAAATGAAAAATGAGAAAGATATTAAAAAACAAATATTGAAGAAAAAATCAAAAATAGTTTATCAATTAGATAAAAATTATTTCGAATAAATGCTTGTTTGATTATTTTCATGTTTGGCAGGCACGTTAGGGGATGTTGGAAAATTTATGGAAAAAAGTTTTTAAATTTTTTATTAGATCTAATCAAAAAACGAAAGTTTAAATGAAAAATATTAATAGGCTCTAATGCTAAAGTGTTATTTTTTAAGAAAAACATCTTTTAAACCCAATTACTTATAAAAGCTTTTACAAATGCATTTTCACAGGGCTTTCATCGTCTATGCTCCGTTTCCAAGGACGGTTATGCCGATTTGCAAGGACACAGTGGGGAAAATTCATGAAATCCCAGGACATTTAAAAATTTTTATTATATGCAATGCATAATGGTTAACATTTATTCAAATGGCTTGTATTTTTCACCGGAATGGATTTTTTTAAACATTTTTTTGTTTACACTGATCATTTTCCTCATTTGCTAAGACTTTTTTTCTCTTTAAAAACGCTTTTTTTGCGGCGCGTTTTTTCATAAAATTTTGTGGTACAGGAGAGGGGGGTCCGGCGGCGCCGATAGGCGCCGCCGGTGAAAATTTTAAAAATTAGAGGATAATTTGTTAACAGATTTTCACCAAAAAATGCGGATTTTGAGATAATGGCGATGAGTATTTTTTACTTTTTCACAACACTTCTTGCGAGCGCTTTTCCGAAAGACTTTTGGGAATGGGGGGGGGGAAATTATTAATAGGTTTTTCCAAAATTGATCATTTTTAAGCATCAAATTTTAAAAAATAGATAGAAAGGTCCCGGCGGTGCCGATAGGCGCCGCCGGGAAAAAAAATTGGGAATTTTTGTGCAATTTCGTACCAGATTTTGCATAAAATGTGTTAGAAATTCAAAAATTTGTCAAATTTCCTTTGATTATTTTTTCTATTTTTTAAATGCTCATTTCCAAGGACGTCCTTGGCATCCAAGGACATTTTTTATTTCCAAGAAAGAGACTCAAATTCCAAGGACGTCCTTGGCATCCAAGGACGAATGAGAGCCCTGCATTTTCATTAAACAATTAGTTTCTTCAAGAAAATTATAAAATCTTTTTTTCTTTACTTTTCTATTATTTTCTTCTTAAAGAAAGCATTTTTATTTTGCCAATAAGAGCATTGGTGAATCCGCTCATTGATTTAAATTTTTTGAACTCGGAGGAATTTAATTACGAATTTTTTAAGTCGTTGAATTTCAGATTTTTCATAATTTTGGTATTTTTAATTATAAAATATATAAGATAAATTGCATTTAAAAAAAACTAATACAGCAAAATGCACTGAAAACCAGCAAAAAATTATTAGCAGCTCGAATTTGAAATGCGCAAGTTGGCTTGAAAGACATCAACGAAATGGCCATTTTAAAGTTTTTTTTCTCAAAAACCAGCGAAATAAAACATTAATCATAAAAATTTAAAAAGTTTAGCTGAAGCCTGAAAATAGGAAAATCTTAGAAATAAGGACAAATTTCAGTAAATTCGAGATCAAAATATCAAAAAATTTTGCGGCCGACCTTAAAATTTCTTGAAAAATAGTTACATTATGCCATAAAATTTCAAAATTATAAATATATTTAAGAAATCAGAACAATTTTCGGTCGCTACCCCCAAAATCAGAAATTCTTATAAATACAACAAATGGAAGCCCCTGGTTTAAAGACCAGCTTGACTCAATCTTGCTGGCGCTAACGAAATCAGATGATTAAAGTGAAAAAAAGGAAGATTTACGAAAAAATAATATATGAAATCCTTTTTTTATTTTTTTTATTGTAAATTTAAAGTTATTTAATAATTTTTTATCAAATTGAGAATTAACTAAATTTTATGTTTAATTAATTATTTTTTATAATTTTTAATCGATTCGTTTTGTTTTTCTAATCTAAATTTTTATTTAATTTAGAATAGGCTTACAGATGTTATGTGAGTAAGAATATTTTTATATTTTGCTTCCTATTTTTAAGAAAGTTTTAGGATTTTTTTTTCTTCTTGTTTTTAAGATAGATAGAAAATAATAATAATAAAAAAAGTTTTTTTAATTTTTATATTTAATTTTTTGATATTATTGTTATTGCTTTTTGTTAATTATACAATCCTACTTAGTCATGGTTCCTTAGTTCATCTTATTTTAATTTAATTTCAAAAAATGATTATTATTATGTACTATTTAAATTTTAATTCAATATTTTGTAATTGCATTATTTTTTGAATTAATAAATTAGTTAATTTAATTATTTTTAAATTTTTTTTTCTGAGGGTTCCTGCGTTCCTTGTTTATTTTTTATTTATTTTTCTTTACCTTTCATTATAACTTATTTAAAATTGCTTTAATGTTTTAGAGAGTTATATGATATTTTATTTGAATCTAAAATGACTTTTATGGAATGTATTGCTCTTGAAAATTAGCTGTCTTGATTAAACACAAAGGTAATTTTTATGATATTTTTAATAATTTTTAAGCTAGGTTTATATAAAATCATAAATTTGCTTTGTTTTTCAATATTTAATTTAGCAAAAATTTATTATTTTAAACTTAAATAAACTTTGATTTATATTAACATTTTTTAAATAAATTTAGGAAAGTTAATATAAAATGTGTTTTTCACATTTTTGAAGCCTAAAATAAAAGTTTAAGTATATATTCTCTTTTTGATATATTTATTATTAGAATTGGTTCATTTTGTTTTAATCATTTCCATTATTTCACGCACAGGTTCCTTTAAGTTAGTGGTTTTCCTGCTCCGATTTTATAGACCTATTAAATTAGTATTATTTTTTTAAATTCTGACTTTAGGGCTTGTTGTGCAAATGTATGTTTTTTTTGTTTTGTTTCAAAATTTCGTTTCTATCATTTTATTATTATTTTGGTATTTTTAATTGTATTCTATTTGTTATCGCATTTGATTAAAAATTTTATTAACTCGCTAAATTAAATATATTTTGAATAATTAAAAATTAGCAAAATATAAATTTTACATTTCTTAAAATCTTATATTTTTATTTTTTAATCACTTTATCACCAATCATTTTCATTTTAACATTCAGTGTCACTTGCCAAAACCCAGCATTCTTCACCAGGAGCTCCTGACACACACACACACATTAATTGATTATTCAACAATTAGAATTAACACCCCCTCCCCCAATTAAATTACACCAAACAATAGGCACTTTCAGTATTTTAATGGTTGAGTTCTTAATTAAAACTAAAACAAATAATTTATGAGTTTTTTCATGGAAAAATTTTTAAAGTCAATTATTTGTCTCATTTTTATTTAATGCTTTATTTTGTGGGAGTACATGTTTTTGTCAATTGTTCTTTCAGTGTTTACTCGTTGATGGATTAGATACAACCGCATTCGGATGCGGAAAAACTTTTATGGTTTTCATGTTAATTGATTTATTATTAATAATTTCATTTTCTATTTCTTTAATCAAATATTAAAAAGTTTTTTATTGGACTTCATTTTTTGTGAAATGATTTATTATTTAGGTTTGTTTATTTATTTTTATTTTTTCAAAATATAATTGGGATAAAATTTAATTAAATTTTTAACTTCTCACAAATATTTTGAGTTCCACTTTTATTTATTAATCATTTTTTAAAACTTTCAAATATTCATTAATCGACATTTTTTCAAGGCGCGTTATTTATTATCAGAGTGTTTTGTGCTTCAAGTTTTAGCTCTCTTTGAAAACAATGCAAAATCAAAAAATGCATTTTGTTTAATTAAATCTTTTGTTAGATTTTAATTTTATTTTAATTTAATCTTTTATCTATTCATTAAAATTTATTTTATTACCTTTGATGTTTTTGTTATTTCATTTAAAATTTTTTAATTTATAAATTAAAGTATTCAAATTTTTGGTTTTTGTTCTGAAAAATTACAGTTACTTTGTACTTTTAAATTTAAACACTCGTTAAAATCAATTAAAAATTTTTTACATTAATTAAAGAAAGCGGTCTACTTATCGACTTATCGGTCAGTAAGAATGTGTTACGGGCAAAGGTGGACACAAATGAATTGATTAAAATTTGAGTTTGGAATTAAACTGCCAAATGAATTGTATTTGAAAATAAAAGCCTATGCTGACTGCGCCAATTTGTTGTGTCGTTTATTCAACAACAACAAATACAATCAATTACAAATGAATAATAAATAAATAAGTCAGAAGTGAAGAGAGGGAAAGAGCAAATTGTGTGAGGGTGAAATGCAAATGATAAATGAGAATGAATGAAGTCCGAAGCGAGGAAGGAGGGAAGAGAGCGGTATTTATGGGCGATGAAAGTGATGACGTGTCAATTGAACATAATGCCAAGAAAATATGAAATGGCAATAACACAACAATTTAAGCATATCATTTTATTTTTATGCGTTTTATTAGTTTTACTCTTTTATATGATTTAATTGATACAATAGGTAATCTAAGTTTAAACCTCATTTCTAGATTTTTTTCGATCAAAAATTTTAGACAAAATTTTATGTTTAATATGAATAAACAATAAATAATTTTCTTAAATAATCTAAAACGTATTCTTCTTTTTTGTATATAATATATTTGTAAGATTTTTCATTGTACCATATTATTCAGTCTTTTAACTTCGATCTAATGTAATGAAAAGTCATTAGATTAATAAAGATTAAGGAAAATTAATTTGTTAATATTCAAAATCTTAGAGTTTAATTTTTTAATTAATTTCATTTATTTGTAGTTTGGTTAAACAAAATTTCGTTGCACATTTTTCTTTTTCTTTACCATGCGATCCCTTGCCTTGCATTATTATCGTGATCGAGTGTTTGTTAAAGTAATTTTAATAATCAATAAAAATCAATGTTTGATTTTTATGAATCAATCAATACCTTATCACTAATTATTATTCAGGACTTAAAAATTAAACTCTATTAAGGACACGAAAACCATCATCTATATGTTGAGAGAGTGGAAATAAAATGGAAAAAATAATTCAGCAACTATAATATAATAAAATAATAATAATTATAAAAAGAATATGAGTTCATAAATTAAGACTTCAAAATAAAGTGATTAAACACTAATTTATATCAATCGACTATAAAGGACACGCTTTTCATGCCTTTGGAGAAATTGTTACTCGCATTACATTTAATTGAATAATTTAAAATTCTTAAATACATGCAAAAAAAAGTCTAAAGTTTTTTTTCCAATAGGCAGCATAAAAGTAGAAAATCTATTTAAAAGACTGATGAATGTAGAAATTTTTTAACTCATTAAATAAAAAATGAAAAGCAAATGTTCCCAAATTTTTTAATAAGAATTTTTTCATTTTTTCTTCGGTTTCAATTAAAATGATTAAATCTATCAAAATAAGTAATATAAATCAGCGATTTAATTTTTTCTTCTTGTAGGCAGTTGCAGGCAGCATTCCTGTCTTTTTCCTTAATCAAAAATCATGCAAAAGAAATCAAATTTAAAAAAACTCTATATATTATAATGCACACGATTATTACTGATTCAATATTATTTTTGTTATAAATAGATGATATTAGAATGTTTAAAATAAATGATAATCAGAATATTCATTAAAAAATTTGAAAAAATAATTTTTAATATAATATGTAAAAACTTTCGGTAATTTGGCGAAAATTTTACAAAAAAACCATTTTTAAGAAAATTATACAGACCATGAAATTGGACACAGTTTCATCGACGCATGCGATTATTTACATAATATTAATATAAAGTATACATTGAATGCATCAATTCGTAGAAAGACAAAAAATTTAAAAAAGTTCTTACGCTTCAATAAATTTATGGGTAAAAAACACGAAATTTTTTGATAAGTAAATTTGGTAAGAATAAAAAATTATCAATATTCTTTAATAATTTAATAAGACATATTCATTTGTTAATTGTTTTTATTTATGCTTATCACCAGTTAAATTAACAAAATTAATTTTTTTTTTTTTTTTTTCATATAATTTCTTAGATTTTTGTATTCCTATTCTGTGAAACTTTTTCAAAAGAAGTATTTTAACAGATTTCTTTCGAATAATTGTCTTTTTTATAAGTTTGATTTAATTTGAAAGACTAAACTTTTTGATTATTATGTTTTATTCAGCGGAATGAATTTCTGTAATTTATTATATTAAATCAATTAAATAAGAAACCTTCAAGGCAATAAGAAAAATTGATGACCTAATTAACAAATAAATGTCTTTATTTGAGTTTGAAAAAGAATTTATTAAAAGCTAAAATTGAATCATGACAAAGTGACCAAAAACATGAGCTTATTTGTTCTACAATACTCATTTGTTAATTATTAAGCAGAAATTAGTTAACTTATAAAATCACATTTTATAAAAGAAGCTACATATTTAAACAAAGGCATATTTTAAATTCATATTATAACCTAATCAAAAATCAACTTCTTAACATTAAGAAAAAGAAACACCCAATGAATGAAATATCAATTGAACGCTAATAACATATTTAACTTTATAAATGGCGAAAAAAATAATTATTTAAAAATATTAAATGAGATGACATTAACACTTTTAAAAGGTATCTTTAAAATATTAAATAAAAAAAGAAATAAAGTTTTTAATTATTATATAAGAAACAATTGACACCATTATAACCAAACAATATTTATAGAAATCTTAAAATGGCGATCCAAATTAATTCGGTAAATGGAAGTTGAATTTAAAAAAACTTGTTGAATTGGCAAATTGGCTTATCGTGATTTAATAGAAAAGGGGATACTCAACTATTTATTTGCGAAAAATATTTACATACTTTGCTTCAATAAAATAGTATTATTAATTAAATGAAATGATAAATTCAATAAATTACAACATTTAAACGAAATAATTTAAAAAGGCTTATAAACGAAGTTTTAGTGATTTGAACATCATTTGTTCAGATAAACAACATATTTATTCATAAATATTTAATCAAAAATAATTTTGTATTCTCGATAATTTTCATTTTTAAGACATAAATGGGATGACACAAAAAAATAATAAAAGGAAAATTATTAAAAGTTTTACGAAAAAAAGATATTAGTAAAATTATTTCGATTTATGCATTTAAAAAATATACAACAATAAAATGAGTTTAATTAAAAGAACAATGAAGCATGATGCATTTCAACGATGACCGAAATCAGGAAGTCAAAAGAAAATTAATGAAAACTAAAAATTATAAAAATTGAATTTTATATCAATTAACGTTAAGGCAAATATTCGAATCCGACAAAAAACAAAAAATATATATACATATATTTTAAAAAATTCTCTTGCTTGTAATATCACTTGATCAATCTTCTTAAATGAATAAAATTATTGTTTATATAAAAATATATAAAAATCATAATAATCATTTAAATAAAATTTTTGATCCAATCCGTCGTTTTTCAGCTTCACATTCTGATAACTTAAAAATTTAATTTAATATTGTATTTTAAATTACATATCAAAATAAAATAAAAAATAGGATACGATTATTTGTTAACAATAAAACTCCAACATCCTTGAGAAAGAAAACCAATATCATAATAGTTTTGATAACTAAAATACTAAATAAAATATCAAATACTAAATAAATTTATAATAATTATAAAGTTACTTTTAAAAGTTATACTACTTTATTTTCAAAAATAATCATTAATTACAAATTATTTATTTCGAAAGATGATAAAAGAAGAAAAATAAATTTAATTTTTCTGATACTACAACTACAATAATAGGCAAAAAATAAAAAGTTAAAATAAAAGGTGAAAAATATGGGATATCTATCTAACCATAATTGTTTGGACATTTTCAAACATGTTCAACGAAAAGAAGCTTAAATTATTTTACTTAAAATAGGGTTTTTACCCACTTTTGGTTTCAAAATAAATAAATATTTAATCATTCAATCATTTCCCTCTTAAATATGTTAAAAACATGTTTGGATATATATTTATAATATGAAACGAAAGAAAATTTCTTTAATAAATAAAAAAAGAAGGCGAAAATAGGATTAAAAATTAGAAGTTTATTTGAAAAGATAAAATAAAAATAATTAACAATACTTACTAAAATATCAACATTAAAAGCATAAGTAGTTATCACACGGTACCCGTCGACTGACCCGTGTGAAAACACATGTTTTCACACCTTTAGGAGGGTGTCAAAACAAGTGTTTTGGCAGTGAACCGGGGGCTGTCCGAGGCCTGGGGGCAGTGCGCGAAATTTTCGCGCATTTTTTTGGATTTTTGAAAAAAAATTTTTAAATGCGGGGAAATTTTTCCCCGCATTTATTGGGACGGTAAAATTAAACCCAAGGGTTTAGGACTATTTTTTCTGTATTTCTCAATTTTACAAAACTTTTTCTTTTTTCATTTTTATCTGTTGGGTCAACGAAGAAGAGGGAGGGGGGGGGCAGCAGCGAGGGAGGGAGGGAGCAGCGACGAGAAGGGAGGAGTGAGGACAGGGAGGGAGATGGCATTCCACTGCGTGGTGCGCAGGGAGTGGACGGCGTCCCTCCCTTCTAAGCGTTCTGCTGCTGCTGTGCCGTTCGCACTGTGAGCAGAGCAGACTGTTTGTCTCTGTCCCTTTTCCCTTAACTCTCTCACTCTCTCTCTTTCTTTTCCCTTATGTTCTCTCCCACCAAAAAAAAATGCTGTGGTCAGCGACCAATATTTGACCGCATCATTTTCAAATTGCCT
>SIJG01000087.1:51185-79890 GCA_023374025.1 Heterodera schachtii | reverse complement strand
TTCCGTTGCTAAAATTTGTCACAAGATTAAGCTACGCTGAAATCCTATTATTAAACTAATTTTTTTGGCTTTATGCAATATTTAATGAATATATAAAAATTACAAAATAATGTTTATTATGTTTATAATTTTTGTACTCGTGAAGGCAAATAAACTCTACGAAAGTATAGAAAATTTACACATAAATAAATTTAATTTATAAAAAAACAAATATTAAAAACTAACAGATAAAATAAATATTAAAATTTTGTTACACTATGAATAACTATAAATTTAAATCAATAATTGAATATTATGAATAGGGTTATAAGTTGTATAATGCAATAAAACTCAAAATATGCGCATAAGATATGTAATAAATACCTCTTACATGCCCTTACCAGAAAAATGCCTAAATATGATATACATTTATTATTAGAAAACCCCAAAATATGCATTAATATGCACTAAAAAGCCAACCCTAAAAATTATAAAGTAGAAATTCTCGTTTTAAGTCTAAAAGAAATAAATACAAAAACAAATATTAAATTCAAAAAATAAAATTCAAAACTTTGTTTGGTTTTAAAAAAGATTTTTTAAAAACTTAACTAATGATAATGAAAATTCATTGAAAAATACGACATAGATATTGTGCGCAAAATTAATTTATGCAAATAAAGAATAATGATAATATTATCAAAATATTAATATCAAAAAAAAAAAAATTTCTTTCATATAATTCAATGGAAAAACTTTCAGAAACATGAAAAAGAATTTGAATTTAGCATTATTCAAATATAAATTTAAACAAAAACAAAAAAAAAACTTTCATTAAATATTAAAACAACTTAAATTAAAAATGCCAAGATGGCCAAATATGCCGTTTGAAAATAATAAACTGTACAAGTATTTGAAATGTGACAATATAATCTGATAAATATAGCATATAAATTTTTCAAAAACAATTCAAACAATTTAATTATTTCAATAGCAAAACAAATAGCAAAAGTTTAAAATTTTCATCTTTAATGCAATAATAAAAGAAACAAATTTTGGTATTATATAGTCTATAATAGGTAAACAACATAATTGTTGCTAGAGCAAGAAAATTTATATTTAATAATGAAATCTCGATGATTCATTAATAAATATTAAAGATAGTTAAAACAAATATTTGAAATTCCTTAATGTTATAAAGCTTGAATTCCGTGTATAAAAATTCAGGTAGAAAATTTAGCGAGTGAGATTAAGTGAATTTTAATTAACCAAAAAATACAGTACATATAAAAATCATATGTCCTAAACAAATTGAAAAATTATAACTAAAAATGCTTTTTAATTCATTAAAATAAGAAATGTAATATTAATTACTTAAATAAAGTTAATATCAAATAAAATAAAGAATTTTTTATGGAGTTTTGGCTTTGTTTCAGAAAATAAGAAAAAAATTTTTGTAAAATCCGAATTTAGCAACATGCAAATTAAATTTTCAAAATACAAAAAAAAATTCAGGGAGTCAGGAATGTTTTAAAATTTATTAAACATTTTACTTAATTTAATAATTTGCCTATAAGAATCAACCTGAATAAAAGAGACTGGCTAAGATATTAAAAAAAACAATGAAAAGAAAAAATATATTTTTATCAAATATTGGAAAGAAAATAAATTTAAAAAAATTTCAATTTATTTAAAAGTAAACTTTTCTATTATAAAATTTTTTTATTATTCATAGGTAAGAATAAAAATTTTTAAAATTCAAAATCATCTTTAAATGTGTATACAATAATGAAATAAAATTTTATTAGAAATTACAAATAAAAGGAATTCTTTTTTAAGACTGGAATAAAATACCGGAGGCATTAATATTTAACAATTCTAATTAAATAAATTTATAATAATACAATATGAATATTATTTATTATAAAATAGAAAAATAACATATCATGTAATTAATTAGTTAAATCTTCATTTAAATATTAAAACGTCCACTTATAGAAACAGCAGTTAAACGCTAATAACATATTTATATCATAAATATTGTTAACACATTGATTTAAATAACTTTATTAAATTTTAAGATAAACGAAGAATTAAAACTTAATTATTTAAAAGAATTTATTCACCACTTTAACGCCAATGCACAGGGCCAGTATCAAGCAATGCAGCCTTTATGCAAATTCCAATTGAATATTTTTCTAATATTGCTTGTTCATTCTCTTAAAATTTAACAATAAATTAAAATGAAAAACATTCAATATTGTACATTTACTACATTGGACAAACAATCACTTTAAAGAAATGCTGTTAAACGGATAATTTAAATAAAGCATTTAATCTAGCAAATAACATATTTAAATAAATCCATCATACACAAAAATAATTGATAAAATACATTTTATTTTGGCAATACAAATATGAGTTTATTTAATTATGATCATAAAAACGCTAAAAATCTATGAACAACAGCAGATTTATGTTCTTACTGAGTACGGGAAATTCTCAAGTTATAAACCTAGAACGAGAAATAAAAAAGTTTAAAAATCATTTACGACTAAAAATGAATTAAAACTAAATAATTTTGCGGATGATTTAGTTAATAATCGATAGTAGAAAAAATCTATAAATAATAATGACTATTAATATTGTGAACGAAATAATTAACAAAAAATAAAAATTATGTTGTTTGTTGTAAAAATTTAAAAAAGCTCAAAAACAAAAAATAAAAAAACCGAAAACATATTAGAAGCTACTATAGTGCTGCTGTGAATTTAGTCAAAAAACCATTAAATCAAAAATTTTTTGAAGTAATTTAAATGAGAAATTCTTGACATCATTCGATATCCATAAATATTTTCTTATTTTCTTTTTCAGTTAATTTGATTAAAAAAATAATCATTAAGTAAAAAACCAAATGCGCTTAAAATTAAGAATAACCTTTGTTACCCACAATAATAAATTCGAATTATTAAAAAATTATTATTATTATTGTATTTTTCTCCCAATGATAGTACATAAAAAATACCCTTTAAAATTAATAATTATTGAACTCAAATCGGTGATTAATTGCTTGAGATTCAAATATATAATAATTAAAAAAAATCGTTTAGAACTAAAGCTTAGAGTTCGGTGTTTAATATTTTGACTAAATGTCATATTCATGACCAGCGCTATAATTAGCATATATTTTGTAACAACAAATATTTGCATATAGAAAGTGAGAGAACAAAGTGAAATAGCGTAAGAAAAAAAAAAAGCAACATAAGAGAACGACGGAAAGGAACGCATCCAGAGAAAAAGAGAAATTTAGGTAGCAAATGAATATCTGTAAGAGAAAACCGAGAGAAAGAGAGAAAAGTAAAAAAAAATTTATTTTAAAATGTTTTTCATGAATTAATAATTATTGTAGAATATTTTTAAATAAAAAAAGTCATTCTATTAGATTTAAATATATTTCTTTTGAAAATGAACTTTAAAGGTAAATTTGTATTTACCAGTGATTTGTGAGTGTAAATTTTTTAAGTTTGGGTTTTTCTGGAACAAGAATATTAAATACAAGGCTAATATAAAATATAACAAATTTGCTTAATACAAATGATTAAATTTAATAGTACAAATTAACCGGTTTAATAATTAATGGCAAAAAATTAAAAACAACCATTACGTCACTACGCTTAAGCTGAATCAATTCACTAAAAATATGTTATTTGAAATAATGAACAAACCGACAATAAACCCAAAGTGATCGCGTATCCGTGTATTTGTTGATAGCCGACAAAGCTTATGTCAATATATATTTAAATTTAAGTAATTTGTTCATTTAGATAAAATATTTTAATTATTGATTCTTAAAATTTATTCAAACTGTAAATTTAAGCATTCATAAATATTCTAAGCAATTCGAACAAGCAATTTTTTAATATAGATTATATATATATATATATTTTATGCATTTCTCAAAGAATATATTCATAGGATTATTTAGAAAATTTAAAGTAAAATTAAAATTTATTTTATTTTAATAAAGAAATTGATAATTTTAATACAAAAAATTAAAATTATTTTATTAGAAATGCTATTTTAACCGTGATAAAAGCATAATTTCGACAAAACCAATATCAACCTCAGCAGTAAAAAAATACATAAATGGAAAGTTATGTATAATGTTTTTACTTATAAGAAAGTTCATAGAAAATTTAAAAAAATAAAATTAACTGGTTTTTTAAAAAACTTTTTAATACTTAATTTAAAAAATAGAAAATGAACTTAAATTAATAAATCAATTAGCATGAAAACCAAAAAAGGGTTCATTCCGAATGAGATTGTATCTAATCCATCATCGAGTAAGACCTGAAGGAACAATTGCCAAAAAAACATGAATTCCCACAAAATAAAGCATTAAATAAAAATGAAACAAAATAATTAACTCTAATAATTTTTCCATGAAAAAACATAATTATTTGTTTTAGTTTTAACTAAAAAATATAACTATTAAAAATTTAAATATTTAATATATTGACTAAAATTCTTAATAAATTATTAAAATAATTATAAATATGATTAATAACTGTTCTTAAATTTAAAAGGTAGGACGCAAAAAAAGACTAAAAATATTAAACTCTTCTGAGTGATACAATAAATTAATAATTTACATTTAAACAATTAACAAAAGAAATAGTGGCCGCTGTTATACTTTAAAATATGCAGCCGAAAGGAAAAAATTACTTCATTTATTTCATTAAAAATAAATTCTTCAGAGAATCGAATAAATTAATGAATTGAATAATTAAAATTCTTTAATTATGATTTTGTTTAAGAATATTTATCTTAACTTTTGAACTAAGGTTTAGTTATAGATTTATCAATATCAAATATTTGTATGATTGGCGAGAAAAAAGTTTCATCTATGATATAGTTAAAAAACTGAATTATGATTTTTGTTACAGAATATGAGCATACTAATTAGTTTAAATAATCAAAAAATAGGCAGTAAGAATTATAAAAATTTTGATAATAATTATTTATTTAAAGAAAAAATAAACGAAGAAATTTTATTCCATTTAACAAATGGTATAATTATACGCAAAAAATTTTATTGCATAGTTTTTATTTCAAAGCTGAAAAAAGTTTAAAATAGAATTTTTTAATAGTAAATAATTGAAAAAAATTTACAGCCTGACGTCGACGTTTTATTTAAGAATGGTAATCAACAAAACTGAATAAAAATTTTTATTTATTTCGTCACAAAAAAACAAATCTGCGAAAAGCGGAACATTTTGTGGTTGTTCATTCTTTTCTTAAATTTCCTTAAGTTACAAATGAATGCCAGTAAAAAAATATTTTAATTCATCTAAAAATAATAAATTATCAAAATAAAAATTAATCTATATGTTAAAACAGAATACAATTAAGTGAAAAAAAGTATAGTTAATCCGAGTAAAAAAAGATAAGAACCAATTAAAAAATGAACGAAAATAACATCACACAGGTATTATTCTTCATAAATATTTTAGCTTGTTCTATTTTAATATAGGAAATCATGAAAATTATAAATATTTAAGTTAACCAAAATAAACAGCTGAGCATGTTTACATTTATTTTAATAAAAAAGATTAATTAATTAAATAATAAAAATACAAAGAAAATTGTTTACATAATTTGCAAAATAAAGTTTAAAATCCAAAAAAAAAAATTTAAAACAGATTCTTAAAATTAGATTCAAAATTTTCAATTATTAAAAATATGTATTTAAATAACTTTAAGCTAAAGTATTAATGCAAAAAACAAATAAGAACCATGCTTAAGCATTTGTTATTAACAAAACTTTAATTTAACGAAAATATTTTGTCATAAAAATAAAAATAAAATTCTTAAAATTATGTATTTTTCAAACACCATAAAATAACAATTAAAATTGCTCATAACCATCAAGACAAAAATTTGATAGTTTAAATTTTTACGTTTGAAATAAATAATTTATCATCAAAAATACTCTCAAGCTTTCATAGAACCGATAAAATTAAGGATATCTATCTGTTCGATAACCCTTATCTTCGACATCAAAATTTAGATCTATTGTTAATTAATTTCATGTGATCATTTTATAATTATTTTGGTTTTTTAGACATTGTTTTCTAATAATGCAATGAATGAATATGTTGATTTCTCATTTATACATGAGTTCTTATATTGATAAATATTTTCTTTGTTTTTTAAATAATAATTTATTTACCTAATTATCTCAATTTCCAATTTTTAGAGCGTATATGCATTTTTTGGATAGTAAATTTGCAAATGCTTAATAATTTTTCATCTCTGGTATACTGCACACAGCAAATAATAAACTTAAATTCCATTCCAGAAATTTTTTGGCCGATTTGTCATTTGATTTCTCATTGAATTTCACTTCAAATGAATTCTATTTCTTACTATGAAAGAGAAGTATTTGTTGCAATTATTGTATCAATGATGGATATATTTATTAGATAATTGAAAAAATTATTAATAAATATTGAAATTGAATTATTATTTTAAAAGTTCTTTGACTACAATTATCATTAACAAATTAAATAAATTATGAAAAATGTTAAATAAATTTTTATTTATCATGTTCCTGACTTCCTCTTTGTTTCTATCGCCGCCTTGATTTCTCAATTTATTTATTTTCAGTAAGTTCATTAAATGGTTAAATTAATTCTTTCGTTTTTTTTGTTATCCTTTTTTATAATAGCGAATTTTTTTAAAATTTTATTTTGTAAATAAATACTCACGTAATTGATTTGCACCAATTTCGTAAATTCTGTGCGGATGTTTGTTTGTTATTTTTACATTAAAAAAAATTATTTAGGTCATTGATAATTATTTTAAAAAATAATTTATTTTTAAATTAAAAATTTTTCATGGTCCAATTCCGGTATCCATTTTCATTGAAGAACAACCAAACGCGTAATTGGCTTGATATTAAAATTTTTTTATTACAATCTGAATTTTGCATTTTTTTTTCTGTATTACAAAGTTTATTATTGATATTTTTTCTATCTAGAAATATTTAAAGCAAAATGTTTTTGCTAATTGTAAGTAATAAAAATTATTGAATTCCTTTTATTGATGAAAAACAAAATTATGGTCTAAAATTGTATTATATACTGGTTAAAAAATTTTGCGGAAATCAAACATAATTAGGCAATTAATCATAATTTGATTAATTTATTCCTTCATAATCTTTGTCTGACCGATGAATAACTTTTAAATTCCTTCAATTAAAGTTTTGGATTAACAACAATTCAAGCGTGAGCAGTAAGCATTTTATATTTCCTTTAATTTTGGCGCATTTGTGCATTTGTCATATTTTATAAAAATTAAATATATTTACTAGTTGCATGAGGATCTGTACCGGAAATTTCTTTTAAATTGCTTCACTCAAACTATTAAATGCTTTGAGTTCTCAATATTGAGTGTATTAAAAAAAAAGTTTTTTTCATCACTCTTATCCACGTGATCTTTTTATTATTTATATATGTTTTAAATTTGTTTATTACAAAAATTGTTTAGATTTTTTAATTCGATATAAATTATTCTAATTCAATAAAAATGTTTAGTTAATGTTGTTAATTAAATTAAAATTTTCTTGATTTGTTTATTTAATTCGATATTTATACATATTATTTATGAAATCAGCTTTTTTAATTTAAACTTTTTTTTCTACAATTATTGCTTAAATTTTGGATACTCAATTCCTTTATTTTAAAAAAATTTAGTTTAAATCATTATTTATTATTAAACTCAAATTTTTGTTTAAATATTTTTAATTAATTACTTTTATTTCCATTTATATCTTTGTCATTATTATTAAAACAAAATAGATTTTAAGAATTTTTAAGAGAAATTAAATTTAGGGAAAAATATTCTGATAAATAAACATTCCAAATTTATTTTTAAAAACTGATTCGCATAGATTGTTTTTTAAAAAAGTTTCTTCATGTATTATTGCATTTTGCAAGTCTTGGTAGTAAAGTTTTGTTTGTTGGTGTTAATTACTTGTACATGCATTATTTGATTGCCTATTCAATGAGTATTAATTTATAAATTGTTAAATCATATGAAGATAAAATAAAAATGTTTTCCTATATTAAAATATTTTGTCAATACAAAATCGTGACCTTTTCTTCTACCAAAATACAAATAAATTATATCATCTGCTTTTCTAATTATTTTTATCATTAATGAATTTAAATTTAATACCAAGTATAACCAATACCTTCTTTTATTTTTTATTATTTTACTTTTAGGATTTTATATAATTTCCAATTTGTTTTTTTTCTTGTTAAAAATTCTCGTTGCGCTTTGTCGTCTATATTATATCCATCCCAAAATTTAATTCTAGCTCCGGTTATTGGGTCAACGAAATTTTTGGTTTGATTTTTCTTTTTGCAGAAACTCTTAAATTTATAATAACAAATAGCTGATTAATTAAAATTTTTACACTTATTTTTGACTCCTTTTTTGTTCATTTAACTAATTAAAATATTTTAAAATCTTCATTTTGATTAATTAAAATAAATAAATATGTTTTTAGCATAATATATTTATTTTAACAATAATTAATTGCTATAATTTCCTCTTGCTTAAAGTCTCTCTTCTATGAAATATTATGGGCTTACAGCTATGGATTCTAATGATAATTGAGTTTTTTTGTAAGTTTTGAATTTTAAATATACCACATAAAGAATGATTTAATTATATTTATAATATCAATAATTTATAATTTATTCGCCTTTGTCTTAGGTTTAATATATAAAGATTTTCTTTAAAGCATTTTTCTAAGACAAGTTGATTACTAAAAATTTTTTTTTACTTGTAGTTTTTATTTCGATTATGCTATAGATAATCCAAATATTTATTCATATTACTGAGTTTTATTATTAATTAGAAAGGAACTTTCATTTTTATGTGAATTATTTAAAAAATATATATATAAATTTTTAGATTCTAATATTAAAGAATTTAATGCTCTAAAACATTCGCCATAATTTAACCACCAATTTTTAAATAATTATTCAAACATTTCCAGTAAATTTAATGATTTAAATAAAACAATTTAATTGTTATAAAAAAAATAAAAGGTTACAAAATATACACAAAATTAATATACTAAAATGCAAAAAATTTCGATAAATAATTTAAATAGGAAAAAGTATTTACATCAAAATGATCTAATAGATGAATTAAGCAAATAAATAATATTTTAACATATATTTTTTGAAAACAAATTATAAATAAAAAATTATTCCTTTCATATTTAAAAAATAATAGAGGCAAAAAATTGATAATTTTTTTTTGAAGAAATTTTTACCCTTTCATTCGGCTACCCGACATTTGAGGACTTGACATTTGAGGACCCGACATTTGAGGACCCGACATTTGAGGATCCCGACATTTGAGGACCCGACATTTGAGGATCCCGACATTTGAGGACACGACTTTTGAGGACCCGACATTTGAGGATATCCCCGACATTTGAGGACCCGACTTTTGAGGACCCGACATTTGAGGACATAGACATTTTCAAAAAAATTAAATGGAAATTTTATTTTATATCATTATAAAAAGAACAAAATGCCTTTCCCAAGGGCCAACGGGAGCGAATATAAAACTATTCCTTTTCTGGATCATGCCAGTTTTTAAAATCATTGCGCATATTATATCATTATAAAAAAAAGCCTTTCCCAAGGGCTAACGGGAGCGAATGTGTCAAAAAGTGATCAGGGACAACCGAACAATTCCAATCTTTCATCTCCACGTACAGCATATAGCATCAGAATTCCAAGATCCGCTTTTGAATTTTTGATTTTTCTTGTCGCCCTGTTTTTGGCTTAATAATTTATAACTGTATAAATTACTTTGTTTAAATATAAATGAAACATACTAGTAAGACAAATTTCGTCAACTCGGCGCCCCATTTGCTTTGATATTTTGTTAAAAAAATACTCGGGCGTATATTCCTTCGCGGAAATGTTAAATTCGTAATTGTCCAACACGAAGTACAGGGGGAAAAAATCCTGCAAAAGCTCCTCTTAAATTTGGATAACTTAAGCGGTGTCTAAGAATTTGCTCCAACTGTACACAATTAATGCTTTAATCGAGCAAAGTAGTGTGCCCGCAGTTTTTGCTTTGATGGCAAATAAAGCTCAAGACACTTATGTCAGGGTTCTACAGGCAAATATTTCAAATAATCTAATTGTAAAATAAAATAACAAATTGTCTATAACATATTAGGCACTCAACGTACGGCTTGGCATAGGACCCGTTTCGATTATGCTGGATTTTGAGATGGGCAGTGCCACCAAATTAATATGAATAATTTAATTATTATAAATTTTAGCAGCCAAGAATGCCTATTTGCAAATTTATGGCGAAAACATACAAATTAATTTCTGTTTATTTCATCTCGGACAGAGCGTCAATCGCAGAATTAAGAGGGAGAAGCTAGTACATCATTACAGCACAAACAATGAATACAAAATCTTAGTCCGGAGCTTAGCAGCCCTTTCCTTTCTTCAGAATTTACAAGTCATTCCAGCATTCAATTTGCTCAGACAAAAAACAATTCAACTCGAAATTCAACCTGTACCAAATGCTGGGCAGCCCTTGGCAATCTTTGAATATTTTGGAAGGTTGAATAATTTAAAAATAAAAAATATTAATTACTTAATTTTACTCAGAACGTATGTTCTTGGCCATGCTGGAAGACCCCCCTTGTTTCCGATTAATACATGGAATCATCATGAAAGCGTTCTTAATGACATGGGACGTACAAACAACGCCCAAGAAGGGTTCCATTTAGCTTTGAGAATGCAATTCTCAAGTGTTCATCCCCCATTATCGAAGTAAAATGGTTTAATAATTTTAATAATTTTGACTTATAAGACTCATCACTGTTCTGAAAAGAGAAGAGCGAATTTCGGCCGATAAGCTACGGCAGTATGAGTTGGACCCAACTCAAGGAATCAGAATTCGAGAACGAAAAAAAACTTACAAAGACAATGATTTGGCTATACGGAATTTGGTTCAAGGCTTTGATGCGATTGAGAACCCAAATGAGGATGAAATACTTACTCATCTCAGATCTTTGCAATACCGACTTATGCGCAATGACCTTGAAAACTGGGATGATCCAGAGAACGACTAGTTAGTTTTATATTCGCTCCCGTTGGCCCTTGGGAAAGGCATTTTGTAAATTTCCATTTAATTTTTTGAAAATGTCTATGTCCTCAAATGTCGGGTCCTCAAAAGTCGGGTCCTCAAATGTCGGGGATATCCTCAAATGTCGGGTCCTCAAAAGTCGTGTCCTCAAATGTCGGGATCCTCAAATGTCGGGTCCTCAAATGTCGGGATCCTCAAATGTCGGGTCCTCAAATGTCGGGTCCTCAAATGTCAAATCCTCAAATGTCGCACCACGTTTCATTCAGAGGGAAGCATAGGCAAATTCAATATGTTCGCAGAATTCAAGATTAAGTTCGAAAACTGGATAAAAAGCACAAAAATTTAAATTGCAGAAATTGGATAAATAGAATGAATAGAACTCAACCAAAAAGTTTTAATTTGTATATTTTCTGTCTGTAAATATTAACTTTAATTACCTTATGCAAAATATTTATCACAGATATTATTTAATTAAGATAAATTTTTCAATTGAATCATTTATATTCATTAATTCAGTTAAAAATAATAATTCAATTAGATTCGAATGAATTTTGAAGTGGGTCTAGACTCTCGGAATTTGATATTTTAATTATATTTATTTTATAGTATATTAGAAACGCTAAATTTAATCTCATGAAGAATATGGAAGACGAAAAACAATCAACAATAAAATATCTAAATAAATATATAAATGATAATAAAACTAGATAAATATTGTATATTGAAGCAATTTTTGGTTTCTAAAATATTTGAAAGATAAAAATAAATAAAACCTTACAAAAAATGTCTGAATTCTTTTTTCAATTCCATATTTTTCAGTTTAATTAATTTAATAATTTTTGGAATTTTAGCAACAATGATATTGAAATAAAATAAACAAATAAATTTCGATAAATATATAAATATTACATATATTTAAATAAAATCTAGAATTTTTACAGCAATCTATGTTCATCGACTTTATCAATGCAAGTTTGGTATTTTGTTAAAAGATTAAACTCTCCTATGATTTTATCTAAAAAAATTATTGTTATTATAAATTTTATTACGCAAATAATACAACTATGTTTTGAAAAGAAGCCAAATATGATTATTCTAATAACTAAATTACAGAATTAAATATATTCAAAAAAATAATAAAGATTTGAAAAATGATAAATACCGATACAAAATCTTGAACTACATAATATAGACCTTCCAAGCCATTAAAAATAAAGAAATCGTAATGGTAACAACTTTTTTATGTCGAAAAGATTTGAGCATAAGTTGCAGATATGGTTTTACTTCATTCTTGAATTTAATAATTAATATATAAATCGTAAATGATTTTTCGAGATAACTATTAAATAAAAATTCAATTAATAAAAAATGAAAACAATTGATAGTCGATCTATCATTAATTATTCTACGAATTTGGCAGAATAAATTCAAATAAATTAATCATTAAATTTAAAATTCATCGCGATTGATCGAATTCGCGACAGTTTATTTTATTGTAGAATTCGCGACAGTCAATTTTATTGTTTTTTTTATTTTATTAGTTTGTTATATAAATAACATTTAAAAAATTTCCAAATTACCTAAAAATTTCGTGTACTCTTACACAATAAATGCATTGAAGCATAAGAATTTTAATGCCCTTTTAAATGAGTATTTTTCAAAAAAAATATATTTTTAAACACACGACATATCTATTTTGTTACAACTTCTTATTGAATTATTAAACAAGAATTTCTTTACTATTTCAGTTTTATCCATTTTTTATATAGATTTTTAATATTAGAAAGCCTCTTCAGTCTTTCTCTTTGCTTTATTGCTATTTTGGGACATAGAAGTTTATTTTTTTATGTTTTTTAATGATAAATATTTATTTGTAATAATTGAATTTTTAAATGGGTTTTAACTTCAAGTAAAGCAAAGAAAGAGATTAAATTATCTTGACTATATTTATATTTAGAATAGATGTATAATTTTTTATTTTTTAATTTAATTAATGCATTTATTTATAGATTATCATTATGAAGTTTATCTCCCTCTTAGAATTGATTGGAGAAGTAGACAAATAAATTATTTCCCTTGTCTATATTTCTATTTTAATTTAGATATTATTTTTCGGGAAAGCTATTTATATTTTGTTTCTTTATTTATAACTAAATTTTTAATGTTTTGTGAGAGTTACGAATTAATGTTATCACCAAGAACGCGTTTATATGTGCTAAAAAACGTCATGTACTATATATGTCCAAAAAACTCTCAAAATATTTGCTTAAAACCACAAAAAAGGCCAAAACATAGGCAAAAACTTTTTGGTGTAAATTTTTTCGCTCTCTAATTAATTAATCTTTCAAAATAATTTTATTCTTATTCAACCTTTTTTAAATAATTAAGTGGAATTTATTTTATCTTTAACTTGTTTCATCTTCATAAAAATAGCTTGCTGAAATAAAAATGGAGCAAATAATATAATAAATGATAACATATCCTCTCAACAATACCACTTTTATTTATTGATTAGTCAACTTTTACTAGATTTCACTTTATTAATATTATTCTTTGCATTTAATAAAAAAATTAAGTTCGTTATTTATTTTTTAAGTAAATTTCTTAATGAACTAAGTTCAGAGTAATATTTTCTATTCAAATATCGTATAATTAATTGTGTTTTGAATATTCTTTCTCATTAAATTTAAGATAATATCCAAATGCTATGCAATACCAATTATATAATTTAAGTGAAATTTCCTTTTAATATTTAGATAAGTTCTTTAGGTGAATTTACTATAATATATTATCACAAAACGTTTTTGGAATTTTTAGGAGTGTTGAGTAAGTGCTGAACGTTACCGACTTCTAAAATCCCACTGTCATTGTTATGGTGTCAGTCAAAATATTTACCCATCGATAGCTCTCGGTGTGTAATGAAAGGATCCGAAAGAACTTTTTTTGCGGAAACCAATCCCTGAATTTTCTTAAACTCTGTTCACTTTAATTTTTCATTTAATCCTTTTCATTTTTCTACTAGATTCTAAAATGAAGCGAAAACTTAAATTATCTTTTAAATGAAACCCACCTTTAATTATTTTTAATAAAAAGGAAAAAAAGAAATAATTAAAATATTTATTAATTTTTTTTCTCAATAAAAAAATTGCACCAGATTTAACATCAGAATAATTATGTATCATATATTTTGATCCTTTTTTGTTTTCTTATATTTATTGCTTTTTGCTTAGAACATACATTTTTAATTTTCTAATGCCTGAATTAAATTTTCTCGTCATCCCGTCTTTATTGATTGGATTGTTGACAAAGTCAAAAATTGTAAAAAGAAGACTTTGAAAATAAGTTTATTTGATATTTTCTCTTTATCATTGCATATTTATCTAAACATGAAATGCTAAATTTATAATTGCATATTATTGAGAATAATATGAAATGATAATAAAATGAATTAAATTGGTATTATTATTTACTTAATATTCCGAGTGGGAAAATATTCAATTAATTATGCGTATTTCATGGTGTTTAATTATGATTTTATCATAAAAATATTTTCATATAATTTTTCTTTTTATAAAATTTATTTTCTTTAACTTGTTTCATCCTGATAAAAATAATTTTTATTTATTATGCCTAATAAAATACTAGATTTCACTTTATTAATATTATTCTTTGCATTTAATAAAAAAATTAAGTTCGTTATTTATTTTTTAAGTAAATTTCTTAATGAACTAAGTTCAGAGTAATATTTTCTATTCAAATATCGTATAATTAATTGTGTTTTGAATATTCTTTCTCATTAAATTTAAGATAATATCCAAATGCTATGCAATACCAATTATATAATTTAAATGATTTAATTATTTCTTAAGTGAAATTTCCTTTTAATATTTAGATAAGTTCTTTAGATGAATTTAATTATAATATATTATCACAAAACGTTTTTGGAATTTTTAGGAGTGTTGAGTAAGTGCTGAACGTTACCGACTTCTAAAATCCCACTGTCATTGTTATGGTGTCAGTCAAAATATTTACCCATCGATAGCTCTCGGTGTGTAATGAAAGGATCCGAAAGAACTTTTTTTGCGGAAACCAATCCCTGAATTTTCTTAAACTCTGTTCACTTTAATTTTTCATTTAATCCTTTTCATTTTTCTACTAGATTCTAAAATGAAGCGAAAACTTAAATTATCTTTTAAATGAAACCCACCTTTAATTATTTTTAATAAAAAGGAAAAAAAGAAATAATTAAAATATTTATTAATTTTTTTTTCTCAATAAAAAAATTGCACCAGATTTAACATCAGAATAATTATGTATCATATATTTTGATCCTTTTTTGTTTTCTTATATTTATTGCTTTTTGCTTAGAACATACATTTTTAATTTTCTAATGCCTGAATTAAATTTTCTCGTCATCCCGTCTTTATTGATTGGATTGTTGACAAAGTCAAAAATTGTAAAAAGAAGACTTTGAAAATAAGTTTATTTGATATTTTCTCTTTATCATTGCATATTTATCTAAACATGAAATGCTAAATTTATAATTGCATATTATTGAGAATAATATGAAATGATAATAAAATGAATTAAATTGGTATTATTATTTATTTAATATTCCGAGTGGGAAAATATTCAATTAATTATGCGTATTTCATGGTGTTTAATTATGATTTTATCATAAAAATATTTTCATATAATTTTTCTTTTTATAAAATTTATTTTCTTTAACTTGTTTCATCCTGATAAAAATAATTTTTATTTATTATGCCTAATAAAATACTAGATTTCACTTTATTAATATTATTCTTTGCATTTAATAAAAAAATTAAGTTCGTTATTTATTTTTTAAGTAAATTTCTTAATGAACTAAGTTCAGAGTAATATTTTCTATTCAAATATCGTATAATTAATTGTGTTTTGAATATTCTTTCTCATTAAATTTAAGATAATATCCAAATGCTATGCAATACCAATTATATAATTTAAATGATTTAATTATTTCTTAAGTGAAATTTCCTTTTAATATTTAGATAAGTTCTTTAGATGAATTTAATTATAATATATTATCACAAAACGTTTTTGGAATTTTTAGGAGTGTTGAGTAAGTGCTGAACGTTACCGACTTCTAAAATCCCACTGTCATTGTTATGGTGTCAGTCAAAATATTTACCCATCGATAGCTCTCGGTGTGTAATGAAAGGATCCGAAAGAACTTTTTTTGCGGAAACCAATCCCTGAATTTTCTTAAACTCTGTTCACTTTAATTTTTCATTTAATCCTTTTCATTTTTCTACTAGATTCTAAAATGAAGCGAAAACTTAAATTATCTTTTAAATGAAACCCACCTTTAATTATTTTTAATAAAAAGGAAAAAAAGAAATAATTAAAATATTTATTAATTTTTTTTTCTCAATAAAAAAATTGCACCAGATTTAACATCAGAATAATTATGTATCATATATTTTGATCCTTTTTTGTTTTCTTATATTTATTGCTTTTTGCTTAGAACATACATTTTTAATTTTCTAATGCCTGAATTAAATTTTCTCGTCATCCCGTCTTTATTGATTGGATTGTTGACAAAGTCAAAAATTGTAAAAAGAAGACTTTGAAAATAAGTTTATTTGATATTTTCTCTTTATCATTGCATATTTATCTAAACATGAAATGCTAAATTTATAATTGCATATTATTGAGAATAATATGAAATGATAATAAAATGAATTAAATTGGTATTATTATTTATTTAATATTCCGAGTGGGAAAATATTCAATTAATTATGCGTATTTCATGGTGTTTAATTATGATTTTATCATAAAAATATTTTCATATAATTTTTCTTTTTATAAAATTTATTTTCTTTAACTTGTTTCATCCTGATAAAAATAATTTTTATTTATTATGCCTAATAAAATACTAGATTTCACTTTATTAATATTATTCTTTGCATTTAATAAAAAAATTAAGTTCGTTATTTATTTTTTAAGTAAATTTCTTAATGAACTAAGTTCAGAGTAATATTTTCTATTCAAATATCGTATAATTAATTGTGTTTTGAATATTCTTTCTCATTAAATTTAAGATAATATCCAAATGCTATGCAATACCAATTATATAATTTAAATGATTTAATTATTTCTTAAGTGAAATTTCCTTTTAATATTTAGATAAGTTCTTTAGATGAATTTAATTATAATATATTATCACAAAACGTTTTTGGAATTTTTAGGAGTGTTGAGTAAGTGCTGAACGTTACCGACTTCTAAAATCCCACTGTCATTGTTATGGTGTCAGTCAAAATATTTACCCATCGATAGCTCTCGGTGTGTAATGAAAGGATCCGAAAGAACTTTTTTTGCGGAAACCAATCCCTGAATTTTCTTAAACTCTGTTCACTTTAATTTTTCATTTAATCCTTTTCATTTTTCTACTAGATTCTAAAATGAAGCGAAAACTTAAATTATCTTTTAAATGAAACCCACCTTTAATTATTTTTAATAAAAAGGAAAAAAAGAAATAATTAAAATATTTATTAATTTTTTTTTCTCAATAAAAAAATTGCACCAGATTTAACATCAGAATAATTATGTATCATATATTTTGATCCTTTTTTGTTTTCTTATATTTATTGCTTTTTGCTTAGAACATACATTTTTAATTTTCTAATGCCTGAATTAAATTTTCTCGTCATCCCGTCTTTATTGATTGGATTGTTGACAAAGTCAAAAATTGTAAAAAGAAGACTTTGAAAATAAGTTTATTTGATATTTTCTCTTTATCATTGCATATTTATCTAAACATGAAATGCTAAATTTATAATTGCATATTATTGAGAATAATATGAAATGATAATAAAATGAATTAAATTGGTATTATTATTTATTTAATATTCCGAGTGGGAAAATATTCAATTAATTATGCGTATTTCATGGTGTTTAATTATGATTTTATCATAAAAATATTTTCATATAATTTTTCTTTTTATAAAATTTATTTTCTTTAACTTGTTTCATCCTGATAAAAATAATTTTTATTTATTATGCCTAATAAAATACTAGATTTCACTTTATTAATATTATTCTTTGCATTTAATAGAAAAATTAAGTTCGTTTTTTATTTTTTAAAGTAAATTTGTTAATAAACTAAGTTCAGAGTAATATTTTCTATTCAAATATCGTATAATTAATTTGTTTTGAATATTCTTTCTCATTAAATTTAAGATAATATCCAAATGCTATGCAATACCAATTATATAATTTAAGTGAAATTTCCTTTTAATATTTAGATAAGTTCTTTAGGTGAATTTACTATAATATATTATCACAAAACGTTTTTTGAATTTTTAGGAGTGTTGAGAAGTGCCTAACGTTACCGACTTCTGAAATCCCACTGTCATTTCTATGGTGCATTGCTCTGAATAAATCTTAATGTAAATATGAAAAGTTCAAGTGTCAAAATTTAAACACATAAAACTGTTATAAAAAGCCATCAAAATATATGATACATAATTATTCTGATGTTAAATCTGGTGCAATTTTTTTATTGAGAAAAAAAAATTAATAAATATTTTAATTGTTTTCTTTTTTTCCTTTTTATTAAAAATAATTAAAGGTGGGTTTCATTTATAAATAATTTAAGTTTTCGCTTCATTTTAGAATCTAGTGGAAAAATGAAAAGGATTTAATTAAAATATTAAAGTGAATAGAGTTTAAAAAAATTCAGGGATTGGTTTCCGCAAAAAAATTCTTTCGGATCCTTTCATTACAGACCGAGAGCTATCGATGGGTAAATATTTTGACCATTTTGGGTTCTGGGCCATAAGATTAATATTTCCAATTTGACATTTTCCAAAAACAAAGATTAACTTGAACTTACACTTCCTATCAGTATGACTTAAAAGGAAAGGTATTGGGGCCACTAACTATTCAGATATTCTTTACCAATTGGGTCCATTTTTCCAATTTGCATTCGCATTCCTACCAACCAATTTTGACCCTTTCTTCCAAGCAAATTTATATTAAAGATAATACAACACATTAAATTTTGAATAATCATCAATTACTCAAATAAACTAAATAAAAGATGAATTTAATTATAATATATTATCACAAAACGTTTTTGGAATTTTTAGGAGTGTTGAGTAAGTGCTGAACGTTACCGACTTCTAAAATCCCACTGTCATTTCTATGGTGTCATTGCTCTGAATAACGCTCTATGGAGAAATAGAATTTTTCTCAGATTTGTTATTATTAGGGATTCTTTTTTTAGGCAAATGCCTAAAATTTCTGCGCACTTAATACGCTTAGATAAGCACGAAAAAAGCATTTTCCACTTGGTTTGGGGTGTCTACGATGACTTTTATAATGCCTATTTTTTGCCTATTTTGGACTTTTTGTGCTTAATGCCTATTTGCCTATTTTTGTGCCTATTTCGCCATTTTTGAGGACTTTTTCAGGATTTCCGGAAAAATAGTTAACAAAAATGCAATAAAAATGAAAAATACACCCCTAAGAATCACTTGAAATTTTTTCGAAAATATACACCCGTAAGAATTGAAAAATTTTTTTCACAAAAATTGATCCTCAAAATTCAATTATTTTTTCATAATAAAAATTTTGGTTTAAAAAATTATTTTTATCGAAAACAACTTTAAAACAATTGAAATATGGGCAAAATAAGTTTTTTGATTAATTTTTACGTGTTTTGCTGCCTAAAAAGCTTTAATAAAAAAATTTTTTTGCCTATTTTAGTGCCTATTTGAGGGTTTTTGTGCCTATTTGGTGCTTATTTTGCGATTTTTTTCTGCCTTTTTAGGTGCCTATTTCGTGATTTTTTGTGCCTAAAAAAAGAATCCCTAGTTATTATTTTATTTTGTCAGATTTATGTAATGCAATTACTTTATTAATTCTCTTTAGATAATTTTTAATTTTTCTAATTTTATATATCGCATTCAATTCTGGATCATGTTTTAATGGGACATTTCGTTTAATTGCTATTAAAATTTCCAAAGTACTTTTTTATTTGGACATTGTGAATTTTTTTTAATAGATAATTGCAGAAAAATGCATTTGCATACTTATATAATATTGATTTATTTAGTTGATTTGGGTAATTGATGTTTATTAAAAATTTAATGTATTGTATTATCTTTAAATAAAATAAAACTATTAAATATAAATTTGTTTGGAGGAAAGGGGCAAAATTGGTTGGTAGAAATGCGAATGAAAATTGGAAGTAAATGTGTAGAAGGAATTAGATGAGAGATGCGGACAAATCGATATTTTGTCGTTCCAAGAATGGACCCAATTGGTAAAGAATATCTGAATAGTTGGTGGCCCCAATACCTCGCCTTTTAAGTTATACTGATAGGACGTGTAAGTTCAAGTTAATCTTTGTTTTTGGAAAATGTCAAATTGGAAAATATTAATCATTTGGCCCAGAACCCAAAATGGTCAAAATATATACCAATCGATAGCTCTCGGTCTGTAATGAAAGGATCCGAAAAAATTTTTTGCGGAAACCATTCCATGAAGAGTTACAGACCCGGGACTGAAATAGCCAAATGACTTTGGGACTGAACTAGAGAAAGGCAAATCAACATTTTTCTCTTAGCGAACGTTGCTTTAATAAATAATCAACATTGATGTTGATATTTAATTATATCAACATAACATTATGCCATCAACGTAATATTAACGTTATTTTTAAAATTGGTATCATTTTTTGAAAATTTAAAGCAATTTTTTTAAAAATGACTTTTGGCGGAAAATAAAACGGGGAGAGAGATAACGCAAAAGTGATAGGGTGTTAAATTCAGCCCCAGTCATACAAAGCATATTTGATGAAGAAGAATAAAGAAAAATTAATTAAAAAGAGAGTGTTATGGAAAGAGATTTAAGACCGAGAATGAACAGAGGACATAGTAAGGAATCTGCGTCTATTACCAAAAGAATCAGCGAAGAAGGGACATGAAACTCCTTCCCAATGCACTCTCTCTTCAAATTATATTCTCTACCCTCCTTCATCAAAAATATTTTGTATGACTGTGACTGAAATTCAGCACTCTCTGATTTTTACATGATCTCACTCCAAAAAAATAAACCGTTCAAATAAATTTTAAAAAATTATCGCAATTTTATAAATTTACTTTGATTTTGCGTTGATGGCTTAATGTTATGTTGATATAATTAAATATTAACATCAATATTGATATTTTTTAAAACAACGTTCGCTAAGAGAAAAATGTTGATTTGCCTTTCTCTAGACTGAACCATCCAAAATCTTAAACGCATGGAATTGCGAAAAAATTAAATTTTGCTTATTGCGCTAAAGAACCGCCGCACACTCGACTACGGCGCGTACACTTGCTTACGCTTCATACCCTTTCCTCTGATTCAATTTGCGGGATTGTTTAAAATTTTGAAATGATCAAAAAAGGGCATACAAATAAACAACCCCTTTATTATTTGCGAGCAATACATATCCCATCGAATGGCGGAACCAATTTAACTTTTTTAATTCAATTCGAAAAATTGCTAAACTTAGGCAGATATTAACTAAACAATCAAAAATGATTTTTAAAATTCAAAGTTGGTATTGAAAATTCCAGTAAATGGGCAAAAATTATCGAATTAAATAATTAAATGAAGAATATTGGCGCTATTTAAAAAGCGGTACTTTTTGAAATTTTCTTGCACTTTTTTTGGTCGAATTTTTTTTTTAAATTTATTTTAATATAGAATTTGTTTTTTTAATATACGGTACGCATAAATCGCCATAATTGTGCTGTTAATGTTTAATATTCATTATTATTTATAAAAAATTTAAAAAAATTCGACCAAAAAAAATGCAAAAAAAATTTCAAAAAGTACTTCCTTTAAAATAGCGCCAGAATATTTATTGCCTTAATTCACACAGTCGTAAAAATATTTCCTTTATAAGAAAAATTATTCCACAAGCAGTTATCTTCCTTTGTGGACATTAAAATTGATTTTATGCGCCGATAGAATTTAATAAAGAATTTAATTTAACGTGGCAACCAAAATGATCTTTTTTGAAATTTTGCAAAATTAAAATTATTGACAAATATTTTTTTCATTTTTCAAAATAGGTATTGATTTAAAAACTTGACTTGTTCAAAGTGATTGACAATTGTAATTTCTATTTAATATCATTGTTGATTTTATTAACATTTTAATAAAGTTATATAGAAATTTTATTTAGTTTAATAATTTGCTTTTAAATTATTATTGGGCAAATTAATTGCCGCATCGCGAGTAAAGCCGAACTTATAAAATAGAATCATTAATAAATAGTAAACTATAATTAATTAAAGCAAAATAAATGTAAAACAAAACAAATATTTGAATTGGTTAAACTCGGCAGTGACAGTTAGGTCTGTCGTGAAAATAAGCGTAAGATTAAACACTAACTGAAATATTTTAATAATAAATAAGTTGTTTATCTCATCAAAATATCAACCGTTCGCCTCTAACCGAGTCGACGGCAACATTATTAAATCTCTAATTGAAACAAAAAAATAAAAATAAAAGTCCAGAAAAAGAACTCAAAGCCAATAATTAAAAAAAAAAAAACAATAAATACCTTTCAAATTTAACCCATCCAATTAATAAGTTTATAGATGAGAACGTGTGTTCATTAAAAAGTATGAAATCATTATTAACCGAGCCGAATTTTGAAAAATTTAACATACTTTATTTAAAATGAACAAAGTTTTTAAAATCACATAATCCCGAGTAAAGGGAAGCAGAGGAAAAGCTAAAGAAAAAATTGATGAGAAGCATAATTAAGCAGAAATAGAGGATCAACTCCAATTTGACGAGGAAGAAAAGGAACATAGTTTGACCAAGAAGACGAATCATGATTTATTTTGATATTGTCAAATTTTGTGACAAAACCAAAAAAGTCAAGAAAAACACTTACACTTCCATTAATACAAATAATTAAAATTTTAGTTAATCTATCAAAAATTTTATATATAAATTTACATAATATTTACAAATATCAGGAAGTATTAATTAAATAAACAGACGATTATTAAAAAAAGTGCAGAAATATAAAAAAATATTTCAAGAAATAAAGATAAAAAAAAATTTAAACATATTTCATTTAGTCAATTTTACAGATTTTAAATCTTTAAATAAAAAGATGAAAACATATGTTGCCAGTCAATAATTTATAAGAATTTTCATTTTTTCTTCACGTTTTGGTCAAATAGGAATTAATACCGAATTTTCTTAAATTGAGCATTATAGTTATTTAAAAAAAGATACAAAAAATATAATAACGTTTCAATTAATTAACTTAAAAATAAATAAAATGTTAAAACTATAAAATCGCAACTTATTCTGGGCACTTGGAGAACGTTGTCATATCCCTGACTTTTTCTTTAATGAAAAAAAAATCATGCAAAAGAAATCAAAAAAAAAACTCTAATATTATAAAACAAACATTGATTTTAGATAACCAATAAAAATTCATTGAATTCCTCCTTTCATTATTAAAATTCAAGCATAATAATATGATACTAATAATAGTTTAATAAAACATATATTAATTTAAATTACGTGAAAAAAGAAAATACAGTTATTCTATAATAACCTTAAAGAGAATTAATATTATTGATCTGTGAGCGGCAAAAAAATTTATCAATTTGAGAAATCATACGACCTATGGCAACAATAAAATCAATTTGGACGTAATAAATCAAATTCATCAATAATTAATGAATAAAATAATATCAAAAATAAAAAAATAAAATTTTAACTAAAAAGCTAACCATCAAGATCAAAACGTTTCGTTTGGATTGGATAGGCGCATGAATTATATAATTTGAAAATAATTTAAAATAAATGCTTTGGGAAATAATACATAAAAATTGAACTAAAAAGAATGCCGAAAAAATATCATTTTTCATAATAAAAACTAAATGAAAAAAAACTGAGAAAAGAAACTCTTTAAATTTTGCTCAAATATCAAAGAGAATAAATTAATAATAATAAAATTAGAATAAAAAAAGACCTATTTTTATCTATTAAATAAACAAAATTCTAGTTATTTTTGAAGAACAAAATTTCGATAAAATAGAAAATAAATATACACAAAATTTAAACATACAGAAAAAATTTAATGAGCAATTAAAATTTATTAATAAATTAAAATTCTAAAACATCATTTCTATAATAAATTACGTTGAAAAAACTTGTAACGAAAATATTATTTTAAATATTTTCTGATATAGACTAGAGGAAAGTTTAATAATGGAAAGCACCAGTACGAGGTTATAATGATGTCTCAAATCAATTAAAAACCACACCATTAAATAATCTACCATATAGTTTAGCCGAATTTAATGAAAAATAATTAATTAATACGATTATATTAAAAAAAAGAATTTTAAAGCAATTTAAAACATTCTTTCTAATTATATTTACCAAACAAACAAAAACGAATAATGGGCATAAGAATTGAAAAAATTTATTAATATATTTATTTTTTGTGTACGACACGCAGAGCAAAATCTGGGAATATATAGGTTATGCGGAATGGCAGAAGCGAAAATTATTAAGATATTCTTTTTACATATTTGTAACATTATAAAATATATAAATTTTATAAAAAATTTAAATTTTAAGTTACCGAATTAATAAAAATAAACAAAAAGTTCACAATTATATTAAATTACAAACAGCGATATAAATGAATAGGCACAGAAATTAGTAGATTTAAATTAACTAAAAAATATAAAATCAATACCTAAAATGATACAATAATATTGTTCTAAAATTATAAAACATAAAGAGAAAATGGAATTAAAAAAATTTTTTTGGCTTAATATAAGTATAAGGTAACAACATGCACTTAATATTCGGCGATCATGAACATCCTTGAATAGGCAAGATAATGAATTAAAAAAAGGTATACAATTTTTAAATTTACCAAGTAAACATTAATAAAACTAAAGAAAATTTTTTAATGCAAAATAAATGAAAGCTAAAATTAAAAGTTTAATGTAACTTTTCGTCACCCAATTGATCTATAAATTGTTAGTCAAAATAAATAAAATTTAGCTATACAAAGGAGAAGAAAATTATTCCTAAAATTATTAGTATTTAAAAATATATTAAAAATAAAAAATAGAAAATATATTACTTAGTCAAATGTTTTAATTGAGATGAATATATAACTTGGTGTTAGTTAATAAGTCAGTTGATTCAAAAAAATAAAATTTACCATACAATGTAAATTTTTTCGATATAAAAAAGATGTATATAAACACAAAACAAAAAATACAAAAATAGTAATTATGATTAAAAATTTATTAGAAATTAAAAATATTATTAATAAAAAAAAAGAAAATAAATTATAATTAAAGAATATAATTTTATTGATTAATTTATCAATATTATGTTGTCAACTTTTTAAATAATTTTTAACAATCATATTTGTCAAAACATGCTAGAGCATGTTTAATTTAATTTAATTTATGTAAATGATTATTAAAAGTTGCGAATTTAATTGAACTAATAAATTTGATCTTTACGTGTCAAGTTGGTTAAATCAGTTTTGCTAACTTATATTATACTGCAAAAAATATTTGACATAAAGTAATTAAAAATAAAAATTAAGACAAAAAATATACAAGATCATATAAAAAAGCAAAACGAATTCCGAAATAAACTTATGCTATTTTTTAACGAATAAAAAGAATAACGGAAAATTTTTTTGAAATTTTTAAATAATAGCAGAAAATAAAAACGAAAAGCGTACCGTACTAATAAAATTGCTTATTTTCTTCTAAAATTTGCGAAGAGCTTGTACTTGAAAAAAAAATTTATAGTTTAAATAATAAAAATAATAATAAAAAAATAAATTATTATTATTATAAATTAAGCAACATTCATAGGAGGTGATGCCAATGTGAGCGCGCTGTCCTTCACCAGTTGGATGGTCCTTAATTCCTCTTCGATTTGCTTGAGCGTGACTTGCGTGCCGTTTTTCTGTGCTTCTTCGAGCATTTTTAGGCACTTTTGGCGCAAATCGTGGTGCTCGTCGCGAAGTGCAATCACGAGGATAATGCACTTTAGTTGCTCCTTTGTTAGACTGAGGTCGGCATTTTCACAAGCGGCGTTGATGTGTGCCACCAAAGATGTGATGTCCTGGCTCGGATTTGGCGAATTTGAAAGCACTCGAAGCGGCGGACGAAAAGTGAGCGGGTTTCGGCGAACAAATCCTTGGGCTTCGTCAGCGACTCGCCCCATTTAACCTGATCAGGTTGGGTCGGGCTAATGCTGTCTCTGTATTTGTTGTACTCGTCGTCGTCCAACTTTCCAATAAGAAGCCGAACTTTAGTCTGTTCGGGGAGTTCCTTTCCGTCCTCTTCGATGAGCACTCCAAATCGCTTAAACCACCGGTCAAATGGGTTGCATTCCGACTCGTAGTGGAATTTGGTGATCCGGTTGTCCAAAGAGCTGGCCAGAGTCGCGTGTGCCAGTAAAGATGAGGCCGTGTTTGCAGGTGCCGCATTTCCGGCAAATCGTGCAAAAACTGCGTCGAGCACTTGCTGCAGTTGGGTAGCGTCCATTGGCTTTGACTCGTCCGACGATCAGCAAATAACCACGCAGAGTGGCTCCTCACACCGCAGAATTGAAGAAAACCGCGTCTTGCGGAACCTCACCCGCCTAGCGACTATTGGTTTTTTTGTCGAATTAACCGCTAAAATTTAGCGGACCTCACCCGCCTAGGGACTATTGGTTTTGGTTTTGCTGGGGGTTGAGTTGCAGTTCGGTGTGCCTTCGTTTGGGTGAAGAACGGCTGCTGACTGCGCCAATTGTTGTGTCTCAACTTTGGACACACCATAAAATAATAAACACAAATTTATGTCGGAGGATAAATGCAGTACAAAATATATAAAATGCAAGATAGCAAATGAATGGGAGAAGGAACAATATGGGGAGGAGAAGGAGAGCTTAAATAACAAAGTGAATGAGGGGGAGTGGGGATGGGCACGTCATATAATTAATCAATAAATCAAAACGCGCCAAATTCAAATGTTCACTTCCAAGAAATAACAAAAAAAAAGCATTAATAAACCTAAATTTACTTGCGATTATATTTCAATTTAATAAAAAAAATTAAAATATCAAAATTATTATTAGTATTATTAATCAAGTTAGGAAATAATAATAGATGTCCAGAAATACCTCACAAGAAAGAATTAACTAACAAATAGCACAAAGTTATTAAAATTTCTCATTTTGAACTAATATAAAATAAAGGCTTCACGAAGAAATACATAATCATGTTCAAAATACTTTAATATAGCAATATAAACATTATAATTACAAAAAAATAAAATAAATATCTAATTTGGTATTAAACATAAAATAATAATAACAATAGTTTATTAAGAATTATTTGAATGAATTAAAGAGTATAGGGATTTTGTTTAAATACAGAGAATATTATTTGATAACTTAAAGCATAACCATGTTAAGCGAATGGAATAATTATTAAAAGTATTAGGAATATAAATGCCTTTTCATTGTAAAGAAAACGACAGAGCACAATTAACAAATATAATAATTAATAGTATTAAAATAAGAATTTAAAAAAAAGAATTATAGAAAAAATTGTAAAAGATCTACTCATTGAATTATTTAATCAAATAATAAATTAAAATTTTAAGAAATGTTGAAATATAATAATAAATCTGTAAATTGTTGTTATCAACGAAATCGTGAATGACTACTGTCCATGAAAAAAACAGAGTTGAACCATTGTCAAGAAAAGTAGAAGTGAAAGGCTTTAGGTAAATTCGGCGATTTAGAAAAAATAAACTTAAATTTTACTATAAAATTAAAATTCACACAATTAACCGAGCTTGCTTCAGTTACTTACTAAAAAAAAAAATTAATTTTAACAAATTTATGTCACAAAGTATTACTATATAAAAATCAAAAGTTTTCTTTGATTTGAATCTCTAACACAAATATGAAAAGACATTAAATATTTTGTTTTACTTAAATAACAAAAACGGATTTAAAAAACTATCATTTTACAAGAAAAAAGACAACAAAAGTAAAATTCATTATGTTTAATTCAAACCCAATGAATCTGAGAATGTCACAGCAGCTATATAAACTGTGGTAAACACAGGAAAAAAGGGGAACAAAAAGGGGGCAAAGGTGCCTGAGTCAGCGGAATGCTGGCCAAAGGCAACGAAACGGAACCAAGGGCCAAAGCGGCGAAAAATGGCCGGGCAATGGCTAAAGCAAAGGCAAAATAGGCACCAAGGGCAGGGGTAGCCGTTGATGAAAAGGGCCAAAAACGGGTGGATGCCCACGCAATGGTCGAAAAGGCACAAAAAAGAGAAATGCCCCAGAAGTGATAGAGGGCAAAAATGCGGAGAAATTTTTAATGTAAAGACAAAAGAGAAAAAGTTTTTTTTGTTTTGTTTTTATTTTTAAAGCAAAGGCAAAATTGAAATGGGTAAGCAAAGTGAAA
>SIJG01000087.1:19654-49772 GCA_023374025.1 Heterodera schachtii | reverse complement strand
TCAAATGTTGTTTTTCTTATTTAATGACTGCTGAAATTTCAATCCAAATTTTAAAATTTACTTTTTTAAAATTTCTGTGTAATTGTTTTGTTCATTGGACTAAACTCTCTCTCCAATAATTGATAGAATAATAATTTGTTGCTTTTGTTCAGAATGAATGATGCACATTTTATGATGAGTGACAATCGCCTCTTCCCCTTCTTCCATTGCGGAAGAACGGAAAGAATGAATGGTGTATAGAAAATGAATGAAATGTACAATGATAAAATTCCATGACTTTAATTTCTGCACTGTTCGAGGGAAAAATGTGAGTGAATGGGATCAATTCGCGAGTGAAATCGGTCGTTGGCCCCGGGGCGGCGAAAAAGGGGAAATGCGTCCCTTCCCTGCGCCTGTCCATCCTCCAATCCAACAGAAACATTTATGGGTTTATGGCGTCGCCCTATCGCCCGCCCCATATTAGAGAAAGTGAAAGAAAGAACAAATTCATTGATTTATCGCATGGACAGTAAAAAAAAAAGAAAAAATCACAAAAAAATCCAATGTAATTACTAAGGCTCCATTTTTTAGGCTCTAAAACTGCCAAAATAATTAGGCTTTAGGCTCTTAAAAATCCCAAAAATAGGCACAAAAAAGAAAAATGGGCTCTCAAAAGTAGAGTGCACGGGACCGGGAATTTTTGCCAAAACCGGGACTTGCCGGGACCTGAGAAGCCGAGACCGGGACCCCGATTTTCGTCCGGGAACCGGGACCAATCGGAAAACTTTAAAAATTCAAAAAAAATTAAAACAATTAAAATTTTAATTTATTTCAAGTGAAAATAATACAAAATTAAGGGAAAATATTGATCATAGTCCCCAAACTCAAAAATGCTTAAAAACGGTCAGAATCGATGTAAAAAGGTTCGAAATGGGTTGGAAAAATAGATTTAGGGGCGCGCTTGCCCTTTTTCAGGCCGAAAAAGTGCCGGAATTGGAGTGCCAAACTCAGCTGGGACTCAAGTGACCGCACTATAAAAAGCACTCAAAAGACATTTTAAATAGTAATTTCTGGCGCTGATCACGAATATGACCTTTATTTTGCAAAATACCGAAACCCGAACCCTAATTCGAACAAAAATTTGAAATTCATAAATTATAAGAAAACATTTTTTAGGGGTTTTCGAGGTTGCTGAACATTGTTATAGGCGTAGACCTAAACCAATCGTTAAAACTATTTTTAAACCAGTAGTCAGAAAATGGTAAAAAAACGTCAAATATAAAAGATTGAATTTAGCTTATTGCGCTAAAAAATCGCCGCACACTCGACTACGGCGGCCAGTAGGTGGGGCGAGACTACGGGCTACGGAAGTAAGTCCGCGCCTGATCCGCAGGCGGTTGACTGATTGGCGGGGGCCCTTCGGGCCCCCGCAGTCAACCGCCTGTGGCGCTCGTCAGACGTCTTCCTCCGCCCTCCGTCTCGCCCCACTACTTGCTCCGTCTTCGCATGCTCCCTTTTGCGAAATTTAAATTGGCTTCGATTAAAATTTATCTGGATCGAATTTTTGTTCGAATTCGGGTAGTGCTCTTTATAGTGCGGTCAATTGAGTCCCAGCTGAGTTTGGCACTCCAATTCCGGCACTTTTTCGGCCTGAAAAAGGGCAAGCGCGCCTCTAAATCTATTTTTCCAACCCATTTCAAACCTTTTTACATCGATTCTGACCGTTTTTAAGCATTTTTGAGTTTGGGGACTATGATCAATATTTACCAAATTAAGAATTTTTATTTTGTTTTTTATTTAATAAAATCCAAAAGTTAAAGTTAAATTAAAGAAAATTTTCAGATCAAATTTTCTTCAGTTATTTTAAACAAAACCAATTTTGAACTAAATGATCGAATGTTATTAGAAATTCAGATTTGCTTTTCACATCACTTTTTTCGACGCGCTTTTTCAAAAAACTTTGGGGAAGAAGGGGTCCGGCGGTGCCGATAGGCGCCGCCGGGGGAAATTTTGAAAATTTGAGTGAGATTTGTTATTAGGCACAAAAACCCCGAAATAGGCAAAAAATAGGCATTATATAAGTCATCGTAGACACCCCAAACCAAGCGGAAAATGAGTTTTTCGTGCTTATCTATGCGTATTATGTGCGCAGAAATTTTAGGTATTTGCCTAAAAATGGAATGCCTACTAATCAGCTTGTTTTGTTGGTCAATTAAAAAAGCCTAAGGTTTTTTATTTGAAATAAATAACGAGTGAAACAAAAAATCAAAAACAAAAATCACAACAAATATAACCATCTGTTTTCCATCAATTGGCGTGAAAGCTTCAAAAGCACATTGGGCATGTCTGTCCGCTATTCGACTGTCCTCGGAGGGATTGTGTTTGTAGAGCCAGCACCTGAGAACAAATGGAGGCAATCATTACTCAATTAAGCAAAATAATAAAGAAGTAATGCTGTTTTACCATTACAAAAATGGAATTTGACGACCTTTTGTTGCTTTTTGCTCCCATTTTCCAATTCAAAGTAAGAAATTTCATCTACTGAGGGTTTAAATTGCAAAGACACTGTCCCGGTTTCCATCCGGAGATAACTGCCACACGGCGAAGTGGGAACATGCTGGGCAGTTTTGTTAGTGCGTGTTGGAATTAGTTGCTTTTTCACCAGGTGGCCATGGCGAGGATCATATCTTAGAAACTTCGTGTGAAATAGTCTTGGTGGGGAGGTGGGGGGACGAGTTAAACAATTTGCACTGTTCCTAACAATAACAAACAACTCACCTTCCGGTGGTGGTAAGAAGAATGACTGCGCTTGCCCTCCATAGAATCGCCGGAGGCGCGCGGCGCTTACGATTCAGATCAGGGATGGGCGAAACTTCGGCTGTTGTGGATGCTTAATTCAGCAACCTGACAAATATGAAAAAATGAATTTTCTGTTAAATTGGAATGACGAAAAAAGATGCATACGCCGTAAGTTGCTGTTGGCCAACTCTTTCGATAGCATCACTCATCCCGATCCATTCATCGCTGCGTTTGTCGCCACATTAAAGTCGTCCTCAGTGTGCTGCTCATTTTTAAAATTTGAGTATTAAACACAAATCCACTTCAATTTTTGAATCAGCAAATCTCTCACCATCGACCCGAGCATCTGTGTTCCACAAATGATCGGCTTCCCGGCAATGGTGCACTTAGCGATCAAAAATTGTTGGTCGAAACTCTTTTCGCCCGCAACAACCATCCTGTCTGACACCGCAATGCTGAAATGGAATTGTGAAAAGCTGATAAAAATTCCTCGCTCATTTACTCACATAAATTTCGCATACATTTGCGCCTCGAATGCAGTGTTTAACTCGTCCCCCCACCTCCCCACCAAGACTATTTCACACGAAGTTTCTAAGATATGATCCTCGCCATGGCCACCTGGTGAAAAAGCAACTAATTCCAACACGCACTAACAAAACTGCCCAGCATGTTCCCACTTCGCCGTGTGGCAGTTATCTCCGGATGGAAACCGGGACAGTGTCTTTGCAATTTAAACCCTCAGTAGATGAAATTTCTTACTTTGAATTGGAAAATGGGAGCAAAAAGCAACAAAAGGTCGTCAAATTCCATTTTTGTAATGGTAAAACGAAACATGGAAAAATTGAGCATTACTTCTTTATTATTTTGCTTAATTGAGTAATGATTGCCTCCATTTGTTCTCAGGTGCTGGCTCTACAAACACAATCCCTCCGAGGACAGTCGAATAGCGGACAGACATGCCCAATGTGCTTTTGAAGCTTTCACGCCAATTGATGGAAAACAGATGGTTATATTTGTTGTGATTTTTGTTTTTGATTTTTTGTTTCACTCGTTATTTATTTCAAATAAAAAACTAGGCTTTTTTAATTGACCAACAAAATAAGCTGATTAGTAGGGATTCCATTTTTAGGCAAATACCTAAAATTTCTGCGCACTTAATACGCATAGATAAGCACGAAAAACTCATAATTTTTTTTTGTTTCAGCTTCCATTGGAAAATGCAAATTTCGATAAAGAAATTGAGAGGACTTCCGAGTTTCTCTTCACTGACTATGGAGAATCGGCCAATTTCATTGACAAAAATTTTTAGAGGGTCAACTTCAAAATTTGAATCCGATTTTACGACTTTTTGTTGCAATTTGAGTTGATAAAAACAGTTAAAAAAAACTTTTTTTAATTTTTCGCCGGGACACCAATTCTCCAGTAGTATCGTTTTTTTCTTCAGAAGTTGGCAAAAGATAACACAAATTCCTTCATTCCTTAACGAGGCTTGCTTTTGTGAGTTTTTAATTAAATTTTCGTATTACTCCCGCTTACAAAACTCCAACAATTTGGTTAAAAATCACTCAAGACCGAAAATAAAAAATTTTAAATTTTCGCCGGAACACCAATTCTCTGTCATTGTCGTGTTTTTCTTCATAAGTGGGCAAAAGATAACACAAATTCCTTCATTCCTTAACGACGCTTACCGAATACGAATGACTGAGCGTGTGCATCGCCTCCCGTGGAAATCCCCGGTGAGTTTGACGCAATTCGTTGACCCGAAAAAACATTTCCATCGCCCGTTGCCAATCGTCATAACTCAGACGGAGGAAAATGGCTTTGAAAGTGGGAAGAAAGTGACTGAAAAGGGGGCAATTTCTTCACAGAATCAAAGTGAATAAACTGTACATCACCACGCGGTAATCGATTTCAAAACGAGCGGAGGCCAAAAGTTGGATAGCCCTGAACAAACGCAACACTTTGAATCCCATCCATCGACGGACTCAAAACTCACTCTGTGTACACGGAGTAAGGCAAAGTGATTTCTGCGGCGACGCCGCCATCGTCGAATTTCTGTGCCACTTTGGACATCAAACTGAAGCTGAACTTTTTGTTTTTCATTTGAAAGAAGAGACAATTGAGGTCGTTCAATGCTTCGTCCGTTTCCGAAATATCAGCAGACATAATTGTTTCGTTGTTCGGGAAATGTGTAATAAACATGACAAAATTACAAATATGCTTCGACTCTGAAAATCCATAACAACAACATTATTTCGATTAAAGGAGGGAGGGGAAGGGGAATGGGAAACTCGAAAAGTAATTAATCAATTCATTATTTTATTGCGTGCAATAAACGTTGTACTGAAATTGGATTTTAAACCATTCGCTTACTGACAAATCATAAAAAAAGATACCTAAATATAATTTTTTTTTTTTATTGTCTTGAGCACATAATTTAGATAAACAAAACTTCTATAGATTTAAGCTTGATACCAAGAATATAGGCAATGACGGTAAAATTAAAGAATATGTGTACCTCACCGAATTCGACGAATGATATATCATTCGACGCCTCTCGGTCTGTAATGCACGAATCCGAAAGAATTTTAAATGGGTAATATATATAAATTCATAGCTTGGCTCAAATTCCACCAAATTAATAATTTCATGGTATCATTCAATAGCTTTATTTGTTCTCTTTCAGATTATAATTTTTCAAAAATTTTTTCTTAAGTATAAAAAAAGTTATAAAGCATTGAACATGCTATATTTTTTGCAATTGTCATGCATATATAATTACTAGAGACCGCAAAAAAAGGCACCAAAAAACGCGAAAAAGGCACTATAATAGGCACCAAAAAATTGAAAAAAAGGCATGAAAAGGCACGAAAATCCCGAAAAAGGCATGAAAAAAGGCATTTAAAAATTTTTTCTAAGGTTTTTAGTGAGCAAAACACGTATAACTTAACCAAATAACTTAATTTTGGTCATTTTTAAATATTATTAATGTTTTATAATGTTTTTCGAAAAGAACAAATTTGAAAACCAAAAATTTTTTAAAGAAAAAAAGATGAAATTTTGGCGATCAATTTTTAAGAAAATTTTTATCTTAGTGGTGTATTTTCTAAAAAAATTTCAATTCTTAGGGGTGTATTTTCTAAAAATTTTCAAAGTCATCTCTTAGGGGTGCATTTTCCCAAATTTATTGCATTTTTTTATGGACTTTTTCGAAAAAAAAAACGCCAAAAATGCACTAAAATTGGAAAAAAACGCCAAAAAAGGCACCAAAACGGCAAAATGCCAAAAAAGTCATTTAAGGCACGAAAATTCCGAAAAAGGCAAAAAAGGCACAATAAAAGTCAACGTAGAAGCCTCAAACCAAGTGGAAAATGCGTTATTTATGCTTAATATATCGATACAAGTGCGCAGAAAAAAAAGGCATTTGCCTCAAAATGCGGTCTCTAATAATTACAAATATTTAAAATTTAAAAGTGTTTAAATGCAATTGAGCCAAATCAATTTATATATTCGATAGCCCTAAGAATTCTCTACGAGCGGTTGGGCGCCGCTTCGCGGCGCCAACCGCTCTTTTCTTTCTTTTAATTATTTTATTAAAAAATTTTATTTATTAATACATAAATTCATCTTTTTGGCTTTGGATTTAGCTTCGGCATTATGCTTACTAACGGTACCCGCGGCGAGAACGCACCAAAGCAATGGGTACCAAAGGAGCTGGGAAGTTAAATGATAGTTAAAGGGACCACTTATGTCCCGCCACTACAATAGGCACCTATCTTTTTTTTTTTTTGGTAGCCTACAGTACCCTTTTGGGGGGACGTGCGCCGGGGGGGGGGGGGCGAGCGGCGGCGGCGTTGGGGGCGTACGCCTGTTGAAGCGCACACGCTAACGGTGGCGCGCGGCGTACATTTGGGCGTACGCGTCAGAGGCGTACGCATTTGACCATTTTGGCGGGGCGTGCGCCGGGGGGGGGGGGGGGGGAGCGGCGGCGGCGTTGGGGGCGTACGCCTGTTGAAGCGCACATGCTAACGGTGGCGCGCGGCGTACATTTGGGCGTACGCGTCAGAGGCGTACGCATTTGACCATTTTGGCGGGGCGTGCGCCGGGGGGGGGGAAGCTGACGGTCGCTGGTGTGTATGCGTATGTGTGGGGGGGGGGGGGTACTCCCGTCGACGCGCACGCTGCTAACACTGACGCGTATGCTTGGGCGGGCGTGCGCGTCCGTGGCGTACCGGTTCCCGTAACCGGGGACGTATTGACCGGGGGAGAAGGCGTGCGCACAATGGGGCTAAACATTGGACATTTGCCAAATTAAAATATCGGTTTTTCCCAAGGATGGGGGGGGGGGGTAATGCGCCAATTGGACATTTGCCAATTTAGTTATCGATTTTTTCGAAAGATGGGGGGGGCATGGTAGTGTCGGCAATTGAAAATATAAAATTACCAAGGGGGCTATTGGGCAGTTCCAAATGTTGGGGGAAGGGTTGGACAATTAGCAAGTGGACATTTGCCAATTAATAAATCGATTTTTTTTGAAAATGTAAGATGCAAAATGAATATGTGCCGCTAATGGCGAAATGCGTACGGCGGAGTGGACAGCACAAACAGAGGAGGAGGAGCGGGGAGAAGAGAGGTGAATTAATCACAGGCGGCCAGCGGATGGAGTGTACTCGGCGTTTGACTACCTCCCCCCCCCCTCCCCCCCGCCGTTAAATTTGCAACAAATTGGGGAGAAGATGAATGGAAAATTATGGCAATGTCAGCGGGGGTAGGGAAGCAGGTGGAAGAGCTGTTTTTGTGATTGACGCGGCTGGGGGGGGGGTAATTCAATGGCTTTGATTTTCTGCTGCCGACGGGGGTGGGGGATTCAAAGCCCGTTTTTTTTACAGGCATGCCGACGGGTGAATGGACATTACGTCCAGTGTGTTGGACGTCCCCCGCGGCCACTTTTGTAAGTTCAGTTTCCCACATTCATTCAAAAATCATTTTTGCCCACAGACCATTTTAAATCGATTTAATTTTTTTATATTTTTAGCTTTTTACACCCCAATTCAAAATGGAGGCGGCAAAGACTGGCGGCAACAACAAAAAAAGTCGCGCCATGAGCAGCAGCACCGACCCAGCAGAAGCCGGGGGCAAGAAGCGTCGTAGTAACATGCACCCGGTTTGTGCCCCCCCCCCCCAAAAAAAATTAGCAAATCAGGAAAAGCCTGAATTTACCCCCACCAAAAAAGTAGAATTTGGGTCCCGATTCCCTCCTTATCCCGGGGGGGGGGGGTAAATATGGAAGATTTGTAAAACACCCTAATTCATTTGTTTCACATTTTTTATAGCAAATTGTTGATGTCACTCAACACCAGCAGCAAAATGTCGCCGAGTTTTGTCCAGTTTCAACCGGCGGGAGTGTTCACCAGCAGCAGCAGCAGCAGTCGGACCCGCGCGTAATTATGAACGTAATTTTGGGGGGCGGGGGGGGGGACGCTATTTTTTTTTTTTTGCTCGAGTTTTAACTGGGGCCAAGAAATGTGGAAACATGCTGCCGGTCTGGCGGCCTAAAAAAAATAGGAGAAGCCTAATTAACTCCTCCCAAAAAGAGTAAAATTTTGTGTTCATTTCATTCTTATCCCGGGGGGGGGGGTGAAAATTTTAAACCGCCAAATTACTTTGTTTTCGCATTTTAGCAAATTGTCGACACCACTCAACAGCAGCACCAAAATGTCGCCCAATTTCGTCCGGCTTCAACCACGAGTGTTCACCAGCAGCAGCCGGATCCCCGCGCAATACCGAACGTAATTTGGGGAGGGGGGGAGGTGTCCTTTTGCTAGGCGTTAATTTATAATTATGTGGCCGCCTATTTTCAGCAGGGACATGTTGTGGTTGGCGAATTCGCCATGGCCGGCGACCACTCAGCACAACAACAGCAGCAGCCGAATTTGCCTGCTCCGCGCATTTCCATTTCGGTTGGTTTATCTGTTTCCCTCCCGCCATCCCCTACTAATTAACCCCCCTCCCCCATCTTCAGTATACCAAACCGTTTGAGCAACTGCAGCAGCCAATGATGACGCAACAACAAGACCAACGACAGGCCATCATGGAGAGGATCCGGCGCCGGCAGCTCTCCGAGCTGTCCTTGATGGAACAGGCCAAGCCGCTACCAGAAGACATCGAACATTGCGCAGAGTACAACGCGCACGGATTGACCGACGTCGGCTGGCTCCTGCTTGGTTGGAGGGAGCAAATGCTGATAAGGTGATCAGCATTTGGACGGTTTCCGGGGGTGGGGGGGGGGCATAACTTTCAAATTGCCTTTGGGGGAGGCCGGCAGCGACTAATTTTTTCCACCCTTTTTTCAGCCGATTGACCGGCGTGGTCGTCCAGTCGTGCGTGATGGGGGGGCCAAACGCCAAATTCCGAGGCCGGAAATTGGTGCTGCAGTTCGACCGCGACGGATCGCAGCTTTTGTCCATCAAGGAATGGGAGCGCAATGATGGGCGCCCCAGTGAATTGGCACGCGCGCAACCGGGTGACCGCGTGTTGCTGCAACGACTGAACGTCACGCAAAACAAGGGCGCAGCAGTCACTTCGCACGACAACACTTTTTTATTTTCCTGCTCCTTCGGGCAATTTTCTGTGTTGCAGATCTTGGCGCACAGCGGAAATGGTAATAAAATGCCCGAGGGGGGGGGGGGGAAAGGGGTTAATTTGTTTGACAAAATGCAACTTTAAAGAAAATTTAGAATGGACACCGGCGAATGCTCGAGTGTTGGGGGGCCGCGTTTTGGCCATCACCGCCGCGCAACAGGAAGGTCGGTTTGGCGGCGGCCATACCCACTTTTTCGGGCGCTCATTTCAAAAAAAAAATCCAGGAACGCAGCGACAGCAGAAGCAGCACATTTTCGGGGCCATGCCAGCACAACAGCAGCAGCAAATGGACGAAGGCGGAAATGCCGAATGGGGCGAATACGATGAGGATTTGCAAGAAATTCCGGCGCCGGGCCAGGAACAACAGATGAACATGGTGAGCTGAGAAAAAAAAGTCGCGCGCGCCGCATCGATCACACACCTCCCACACACACACATCCCCCATTTTTTACATATTATGCCCATCCATTATTACATCATTTTATGTAAATTATTAATTGTCGGCACTTTTTCTTGCTCAAACATTAATAGAAATAAAAATTGTTTATTTTTTTGGATGGACAATATTTTAAAGCATTGTGATAATTGGAGAACCGCGAGAATTCAGTGCCGGCGACACTTACGCGATCAGGCCATTATTTTTTTCACAAAGTTTAACGGGCCGCACGCGGGTGGTCTGCTCTCGTGACACGACTCAAACGCGAGCGGACCGTTCACATGCGAGCAAAACTGTTCGACCGCTCGCGTGAGAATTCAGTGATCGGGTCGCACGCGTGCGACCCCCACAAGTGATCGGCCGCACGCGGGCGACCGATTAGTGATTGGAGCGCCCGCGTGTGACACTAAAGTGACTAAATTGTGACGGGACCGCGCGCGTTCGTCCCCAATGTGATCGGACCGCTCGCGTGTGACCCCAAAGTGATCGGCCGCACGCGTCGTGACCCCAAAGTGATTGGAGCGCCCGCGTGTGACACTAAAGTGATTGGCTCGCACGCGGGCGACCCAAATGTGATCGGACCGCACGCACGCGACCGACGAGTGAGTGGACCGCTCGCGTGTGACTCGAAAGTGATCGGGGCCGCTCGCTTGTGACACTAAAGTGTTTGGGTCGTATGCGGGCGACACAAAATTGACGGGACCGCACGCGTACGACCCAAGTGTGATCGGACCGCTCGCGTGTGACTCTAAAGTGATCGGGCCGCACGCGCATGACCCCAAAGTGATTGGATCGCACGCGGGTGACACAACAGTGATCGGGCCGCTCGCGTACGACCCAAATGTAAAGGAACGCTCGCGTTAGAGTTCAGTGATCGCGTCGCACGCGGGCGACACGTGAGAGTTCAGTGATCGGGTCGCACGCGTGCGACCCCCACAAGTAATCGGCCGCACGCGGGCGACCGATTAGTGATTGGAGCGCCCGCATGTGACACTAAAGTGATTGGGTCGCACGCGGGCGACCCAAACGTGATCAGGCCGCACGCGCGCGACCGACGAGTGATCGGCCGCTCGCGTGTGACTCGAAAGTGATCGGGGCCGCTCGCGTGTGACACTAAAGTGTTTGGGTCGCACGCGGGCGACACAAAATTGACGGGACCGCACGCGTACGACCCAAATGTGATCGGACCGCTCGCGTGTGACTCGAAAGTATCGGGCCGCACGCGCGTGACACTAAAATGTTTGGGTCGCACGCGGGCGACACAAAATTGACGGGACCGCACGCGTACGACCCAAATGTGATCGGACCGCTCGCGTGTGACTCGAAAGTGATCGGGCCGCACGCGCGTGACACTAAAGTGTTTGGGTCGCACGCGGGCGACACAAAATTGAGGGGACCGCACGCGTACGACCCAAGTGTAAAGGACCGCTTGCGTGTAACTCGAAAGTGATCGGGCCGCACGCGGGCGATCCAAAAGTGACTGGATCAGACGCGGGCGACACAAAATTGACGGGACCGCACGCGTACGACCCAAATGTGGTCGGGCCGCTCGCGTGCGTCGCCCAAAATTTATGTATGTGTCAAGTGTCGGTCGCGCCCGCACGCGTGCGAGCCCGAAATGCATTTCAGCTTCGGAGAAGCGCCCGACTCCAGGCGCCCGACTACCGGCCGCTCTACCGCGTCAAATTCCATCAAAGCAAATTTATTGTTTGCATTTAATTATCAGGAATTATTGAAATAAAAAATGTATTTATTGATAAGCGCCGCGTGCCGCCAGCGAGTTCAGAGACCGACGAGAACAAGACATGATAATAGATTCAATTTATTTAATAAATATTAATTTACAATTTATAAACGAATAATTATATTATCAAAATAAATATATAGTTGAATGTAATAATATTTTGGTCCACCGCACTCGAAGAACACTCGCGAACACACAACCAATAGGCTTTCACTTCCGGGTTTATTTATCCCGGGTTTAACGAGCACACTAATTTTTTTAAATTTTTAACCCGGGTTAACGAAACCCGGGTTTAGCCCTTTAACCCGGGTTTGCTAAACCCGGAGACGAGCACGAGGCCTCACAGAATACTCATTGAAAATAACTAAAATTATTAAGAATTGTATTGGATAAAGAAAAAAATTTAAAGAATAAAAGAGGAAAACAATCTTTATTAAAAGAATAACAAGAAAAGGAATAAAATATTCAAAAGATATCTGTATTTTACTCATTAAATGAAAATAAAAAAGAATATATTTTTTAGATCTATCTCTTAAATAAAAGAATAAAAAAAAATTAATAATGCTTTTAGAAATTGAAAGTATACTGAATTAAATGATCCAGCATAAATTTCAAAAAGACAAACCTTTCATTATTGTAAAATTTTTTATTAACAAAAACTGTTTAAAAATAAATTCAAAAATATTTTTTTTTTATCTTTATTATCTTTTAAATAATTCTCTATATTTTTCTTAAAAAAAAGAACATTTATTCAACCTAATTAACAATTTTATTAATATAAATAAATAAAAGAATAATTTTATCTCATTAAAACTTCAAATATATGAAAATTGTAATCTATAAAATAAAAAGTTAATGTTTCACGTTATTCATCATTTACGACAAAACTTATGATAAAATTTAAGTTTTGAAGATATTTATTGTGCTATAGTTCGTTTGGAATAAATAATAAGTACAGTTCATGGGGTCCAAAGACAAGTGATAATGATATATATATATATTAATTAATACGATTGGCTTATTGCTCATATTTATAGAAATGAATTAAATTATTAAAATTTGTTTTTTATTAAATCGCCATAGAACTTAGTCACTACATTTTATCTCGAACATCTTTAAAATAAAAATAATTAAAGAAATAATAACAAAAAATACATGAATAATATATAGCCGAAGTCAAACGAATAGAGTAACAAAAAATGCAGAGAATAGTAAAGTATGTAATGAAATTTTTAATTGCTTTTATCATTGTTTTACAATTCTTTACCGTTTGAGGGAAAATCTTTTTAAATTTTTTAATATTAATTTAAAAAAATTAATTTGAATTATTAGAGTGAAAAAAAGATAATCGTAATTAAAACAAAAAAGATAAAATAATAATATCTTCCATTGAAATTAAAATTAATTAAATTAAAGGGCCTACTAAAACTAAACGTGTACCATTGATAACAATAATTATTCAATTGATCTAATGCAAAATTAACCTAGACAAGAGAACTTTCAAATAGGCGTGTAAAATATAAAATAATAATAGTTTATCAAAAACCATATTTCAGTCATTTTTGGCAAAGTTTCACAACAAAATGAAAAAAATGAAAAATAAACCTTTAAAGATCGACTTTTTTGAAATATTTTAAATCTAATTGGCAATTTTTGAGCTATTTAGTCCACATTTCGGACTTTTTTAGTCCATATTTGGCGTTTTTTAGTCCATTTAATTTATAACCCTACCAATAAGTAAAAAAATTAAGCCAAAGCAATACTGATAAAAACAAATTTAAAAATAGAACATTTATGACACCAAAAAATTTAATAATCAAAAAGTGATATGATATATTTAAAAATTAATGCTTATTTTAATAAAATAAAGTACTACTATAATATAAAGAAAACCCAAATAAATGAATTATTTAATGCACGGATTTCGATGGTAAAAAAGGATCATTTTGCGCGATATATAGATTAAATATCATATATTTATACTAAATTTTATAAAATTTTAATACAATAAATAAACATAATTCATAATTAAAAACAAATACATATTTAAAATAAGTTATTTAGAGCAATTGTCATAATTTTTAATACGATAATAATGAATCTTCAAGCAGGCTTTTGTATACTAATTTAAAAAAATTAATGCTATAAAATATATTGATTCTTACAAAAATTTATGATATTATAAAAATAGACACAAAAAATGCCTAATATTTATAAAAAATATGAAAAAAACTTAAAATTTTTCGTAATTTAATAAAAAATTGAACTGAAAAATTTAATAAGATTAAAACTAAAAAAATAATTTTTAAAAGTTAAAAGATTAATTTAAATAAATTAGTTGTACATAATATTTATAATATAAATAAATTGTAAAAATTAATAATGTAATAATTATATTAACAAAATAAGTAAAATAAATGAAAAAAATCGCACACAACTTAAACTGGTATAATTAATAATGAATAACTAGAATCTAAATTTACTTGTTAAATATACATAAGCTGATTAAAAAATAATGGTTTTTTGTTTCAGGCCGATTCAATTAACTTACAAAAACACAACATTTTTAATATATGTATGCCAAAAAATGATCAATTATTACATTTTAGCATAACTTCTTTTAAATTGAATTCATTATATTAAGTCGATTATATTGCATATTAAACTTCTAAAATGAGAGTAAGAATATAATTTATTGGCAAAATTTAAAAAATGATAAAATGTTCGAACTTAAGAAAATTCACAATAACTTAATAAGGGAGTTCAAATATGAAATAAAAAAAGACAAAATTTTATTAATTACTAAAAATAGAAAATGAATATAATTAAAAAATAAAACGAATTCTATAGAATTTGTGGCGTGGTGTTCTGGTTGATTTCATTTTTGGCAATATACTCTGTAAGGTGAATAATGATCCCATTGGAATGCCCTCAAAAAATGATATCAAAATTTAATTGAAAAATTTTATCAAAGCAAGGAATACTTTCCTTTCCTTATTATCAGGGAAAGGATTTATATGTGCTAAAAAATGCCAAATATGTACATATATGTGTGCCAAAAAACACCCAAAATATGTGCTAAAAACCCCAAAAAGGGCCAAAATATGTGCCAAAAAAAGAAGAAAAAAAACTGAGCAAAAAATAAGTGAATTTCTCAAAAAAGTCTCATTTTTATCATTTCGCTAGCACAATGCTAATCAAACGCATTTCAGTGCTTTTTGGTGTAAATTTTTTCTCACTCTCAAAGATTTACTCATTTTTCTGGTTTTTCTTTGTTAAAATTCAAATTTTGCCTTAAAAGTGGAAAATGTCATGAAAAGGGTCGAAAAATATTCAAAAAACATATAAATCCGTGCCCTGCTTATAAAACATCGTTTAAATATAAAAACTCTTATACAAAAATTAAAAAGAAGAAAATTTTGTTGAAAGGAGAAAGGTATTTATATTTTTTCTATTAATAAAGTGATATTTAGAATATTAAGAAAAAGAACAAAATAAAAAATAAAAAAATGAAAACAAATTTGTTTAACAAAAATTAAAATTTATTTTTTTTAAACAAAAATAAATCGTTAATTGTTTATTTGTGATAATATATATGCAAATATATATACATAATAAATACGATTAAATAAATTATTAAATATACACTTATTAAACTAAATTTAACCATCACCCTATCTCCATCGAATGATGGATGTGAATTCCGAAAAATACCATGAGATTGAAATTGAAAGAAATAAAAGAACGGATAAATAATATTAATTAGGAAATATTTATAATTAAAACCTAAAAAAATTAAAGTTAATTATGCAAATTTATAAAATTAAAATCAAATGTATTAATAAAACTCGTTTAAAAATATATTTATACTGTAATTGGTTAAATATTAAAGAAAAAATTCATTTCATTCGACAGCTTTAACTGTTCCATAAAGGATTGATTTATTAATGGAAAAGAAAAATAAATTCACATTTCTGGTTTTTGGAAACACAAAAAATCTTTTAAAAGATAATGAAAATTTTATTTAAATTTTCTAACATTACTGTTTCTATCGGATTATAATAAAATGCATTTAATTGATTTTGTTTTCTATTTTAAAAAGGTTTCTCGAATTGAGAAAAGTTAATGTGCTTATTAAATGAAAAATGCCAAATCACACAGCATTTTAGGATTATCAAAAAGCTTTTTAAAAAAATAAAATATCTTATTAGAAATTTAAACAATAATCTAATAATTTAAAATGATGAATGATAAGCAGTAGGATTATGATTCATTGTCTTTTATTGAAATATGTGTAAATAAGCAACAAATATTTATTTTGAATGTTTTCGAAATAATAAACCTTCATTTATTTAATACAAAACATTTAATATTTTAATTTACCCTTTGGCAAAATATGCAGTAAAATCTCAAAAAAATCTTTCGACTCTTCTCATAATTTCTATAAATAACTTTCCCTGCTCGAATATCCATCATCTTACCTTTTGTCAATCAAAATTTTTAAAAATTTATTATAGTTAAAGACCGGTTCAAAAAGTCAATATTTGACCATTATAAACAGGTCAAAAATTTCGGACATATAAGTGAAACAAAAATATTTCGTCATATAAATTTAGACATTCTCTAAAAAACATAAAAATTTTATTAAATAAATTTTAAAAAATCATCGAAACTATAAGTTTATTACTCGGCACTGATCCTGCAACGGGATCCCGAATTATATTCAGCGGACTGATCAACCTTCATGAATTGAAAACATGATGAGCGACCGGTCCCTTGTTAGAATTCTGAATTAATATTTTAAATATTTCAAATTCAAATTTTATTTTTTGTTCAATAATAAATTAAATTAAAAATTTTCATAATTTCTCTTTATAGATTTATTTAATTATATTTTTTTTACGTTTATATTTTTTATAAATTTTAACTGAGTGTTTTTATTTAATTAATTAAAAAAATAATTTAATTAAATATTTATAATTAAATTGCATTGTTTTTTGCTATTACAATTGTTTTTTAATATAATAATGATGTTATTTTAAAAATTGGGATCTGATCATTCATTATTTTATTATTTATGAATAAAATTGCTATAATTTATTTCAACAAATATTTAATTTTAATATTTGATGGATAGTTCAGTTCCAATTAAAAAATATTGAGTATACATAATTAAAAAAGTATTTTTTTTTTTCATTTCGTAGGAAAACATATGGGCTTATGATTTTGATAAAAATTTCAATTATTTATTATATGCTTTTTTATACGATTAAATAATTTGATTTAAATGATTTTATACTTTAGTGTAAATTAAAAATTGGTACTAATTAATTTAACAAAATGATCAGTCTAATTCAATTCAATTAGAGGTTCAAAGAAAATTTAAAATTATATTTGATTTCGAATAAGAATTTATAAAAGCTTAATTATTAATTTTAAAAATATCTTAATGAAGATAATTTTAAAATATTGTTTTTTGGTAAAATAATGAACAAATTTAATAAAGTTATATATTTTATTTGAGAGAAAATAAAATATTTAAAAAAAAAATTTTTTTTAATAATTTCATTCATTACGAGGACAAAATTTAGAAGAATTTAAGTTTAATAATATTTTACAAAAAAAATGAATAAAATGCATTAAATAAGTTCGAATTAAAATTTTTTTATTTTTAACAACTTAAATTAAATTATTTATTTTTTTGTTTATTTACTTATTTTTAATGTGCTTGGAAAATAAAAGAGGAAGAATTCAAAAAGAAAAAAAGCAAAATTCTTTAATCACTATGTAAAAAATAAAAATAAAAAGATTTCTTTGATATCATTATTGAAAAAGATTGATGCAAGTGTCATGAAAATATTATAATAAATTACTAAGAAGCAGCTTTCTTTAATTTTAATAAATAATTTTTTCATCATGCTAAATAAATATTATTATAAAAAATCGGCACCTTATTGTAAAATTAGATAAAAAATTTTTTTAATTAAATACATAAAATTAAATGACAAAAAGAATTATTTTAAAGAATTATATAAAATTTAGAATATAAATATTTAGATTAAACTCGCAACATCATTTGTAAATTATTTATGTAAGCAAAATTTTTATTAATTGTTTTTTTTCATCAAAAATAAAAATTACATAAAGATCTGCAATTCATCGATTCTATCAAATTATTTCATGACTTTATAGAAATAAAGGTATTTAAATAAATAAATAAATTCTAGCGCATTTATTATTCTACTAAAATAGTTTTTTTATAAAGCGCTGGCAACCCGCTAATCTCTATATTAAATTAATACAGAAACAAAAAAAAATACAATAAATTAAAAAATGGATAAGTAAAGTCGAAAAATTTTATTTTACTAAATAAATTAAACTATGAGAAGCAGGAAAACAATAAATATAAGACCAATGCCCAAAAAGAATTACTCTCATTAAGCAAAAATAAAAATTAAAAGAAATAATTATTCCTCTAAATAATAAATAAATATTCTATAAAATGAGTGAATTAATTTAATGATAAAACAGAACAATTATTAAAATTCTTAGTTTCATTCATTTAAATTAAAATTTTAAGAAATTATAAGCTTTAATTTATCAATAAAAAATTAAAGATAAATATTTAAAATTGAAATAACAAAATGTGTATAACATTAGTTAAAAATGATAATTTATTAAATAAATTCTTTAAGAATCTAATAAATTTCTTTTTAAAATATACAAATTTTAGACATCAAATACAAAGTCAAAATCTTATTAAAATTGAACTGCTATGTTAGATCAAAACACATTAAATAAAACGAAAAGATTAAAAATAATTTAAAATTTTTAAGAAAACTAGCAATAAAATACAAAACAAAATAAGACAAAAACTATTATAAATTATTTAAAAAACAATTGTCATCTTAGTGCAAGAAGTGCAGACAAATTTTTTAAAATAAACATAAAATATAAAATGAGCAGAATAAAATTTACTAACTAAATTAATAGAACATTTTGTTGAACATAAAATTAAATATTCATAAAAATAAAATATTATTGGCAGACTAAAACTCATATTAGCCAAACATTGTAGATAAAGATATTTTTAAAAACTTTTTTTAAACAATTTTAATTTACTTTTTATAAAACTTTACTGGACGAAAAAATACTGGCGTAGGTACCCGAATGGACAAGATAAGCAATGTAAAAATTAAAAATGACATTAAAAAAGTAAAAATAACAAAGAATAGCTATAAGAAATTACTAAAAAAAAATAAAATTTGAGATTATAAAATAAGAAACTTTAATACACAATAGAAAACTTTAATACACAAATTACACAATGAGCAAAGAATTATATTTTATAAACATCCCTTAAAATATTAAAACGTCAATTAAATACTATGTAATAAATGAATTTTTAATTTTGTTATTTTTAATTTTAAAATTTAATTAAAAAGTTTTGGCATCGTTTGTTTAATAAAAGTACTATAATTAGTTATAATTTTAAATTATAATAAAACAAAAAAAAAATCATTAATTAATGCAAATAATCCTTTATGATTTGCAAAAAAAGAGAAATTTATTAAAACAAATGTAACAAAATGGTTTAATAGGTTAGTTAATTTTAAACAAAAACCTTTGCAAATAATGGCACTCATTATGGACATTAAATACCCCCCATGAATTAGAAATATATTGGGATGACAAGATAATATAAAGGTAATGGTTAAATAGCTATTTTTGTTATTTAATTTAGGAGAAATAAAAAATTTAAAAGGAAAATATTATATAAAATTAATGACGGATCTAGAAAGGTAAAAATTTTATTATATTTTTCAAACCTCAACAATAGAAGCAATACCAGAAATTCTAAAATAAATATAGTCGAAGAAGTGCCGCGGAGAAACTTGTAGTCCAATGCACCGAAGTCGAAGCAATGGTCAACACTTTGTAGGACGAAGTAAATAAAACGGCGATGAAGAACAATTTATTTAAAACGTCGTTTATGCAAAGATCTGAGATATTGTAAAGTACATTTCTGGTCACTCCCCCTTTGGTCTCGGATCTTTTCTCCGCAAATTCCTTCCTGATATTTCCCAGGTCATTATATTTTTCATTCTTTTCCCATTTCGATCATTCACATTTTCTCTCATTTTCTACGATCCTGGGAATGGCCAGCCCGTTTATGTATGAATTCAGGAGATTTTAGTTTCATTATGATTCTCAATCGTATCACGCTTCAACCAAATTCCGTATAGCCAAATCAATTGTCTCTGTATGCTGTTTTCCGTTCTCGAATTCTTATCCCCTGAAAAAGATTGGAATTATTCGGCTGTGCTAGAAGAATTTTTGCCAGATTTGCTCCCGTTTGCCTTTGGGAAAGGCATTTTCTTCTTTTGGAATTATTCGGCTGTCTAGAAGAATTTTTGCCTCATTTGCTCCCGTTTGCCTTTGGGAAAGGCATTTTCTTCTTTTTATAATGATAAAAATAAAATTTCCATTTGATTTTTTTAAATGTCTATGTCCTCAAATGTCGGGTCCTCAAAAGTCGGGTCCTCAAATGTCGGTGATATCCTCAAATGTCGGGTCCTCAAAAGTCGTGTCCTCAAATGTCGGGATCCTCAAATGTCGGGTCCTCAAAAGTCGGGTCCTCAAATGTCGGTGTTCGCTCACTTCTTTTCCATCGACTGGCAGCTGCTCCAAGTTGACCGAAAGAGCATATTCGACTTCTTCAGTGCTGTCCTTGTCGTTGTCCGATGTGTGGGCGACGATGACTTCTTCGTCTGTCCGGTGCTCAGAAATCAGTCGAGACAAAACGTCGGCCTGTCCAAAATTAGAGGATTTAACATATTTAATTGTAAAATCATAATTGGACAAAATTAGGGCCCAACGCTGCAATCGGGAAGCCGTGTAGATCGGGATCCCATTTTTATTACCGAAAATAGCCAAAAGAGGCTTATGATCCGTTAACAAAGTAAAATTACGACCGTAAATCATCCTGTGAAACTTTTGAACCGCGAAGATCAAAGACAACGCTTCACGTTCAATTTGGGCGTAATTCCGTTCAGCGGGAGTGAGCGTTCGGCTGGCGTGCTCGATGACGCGCTCCACTCCGTTTGGAAACACATGGCTGATTGTAGCTCCGATTCCATTTTGACTTGCGTCAGCAGCGACAATGATCGGCAAACTCGGATCATACTGCGTCAGCAACAAATCCGATTGAAGAACCTGTTTTGCCTGATCAAAAGCCTTTTGCTGATCAGGACCCCAAAACCAAGAAGTGTCCTTCTTCAAGAGCAGGTCCAAAGGAGTGCGCAAATCTCGCATTTCCTTAATGAACCGACCTTAATAGTTGAGCGCACCCAAGAAGGAGCGCAAAGTGCCAATGTCATGCGGTGACGGCATATTACGGATGGCATCGGATCGAGCGGGATCGGGCTTCAGACCATCGGACGAGACAACATGTCCGAGAAACTTCAATTCAGCCTTCAAAAAGTGGCACTTGTCCAATTGAACTCGGAATCCATAATCCTGAATTCGGGAAAAGAGTTCAATGAGAGCAGCAACATGCTGCGAATGATCGGCCGAAGCAATGACGATGTCGTCCAAATAGGCAAACACGCCTGGAATACCCGACGTTAATTGGTCCATCGCTTTCTGAAAAATAGACGGGGCCGATTTTATGCCAAAAGGAAGACGCTGATATTGAAAAAGTCCGCGGTGCGTGTTGATGCCGACTAACTGCTTTGAACTTTCGTCCAGTTCGACCTGCAGGTACGCATCACGCAAATCAAGCTGCGAAAACACTTTGGCTCCACGCAGAGCATGAAAAATGTCTTCGGTCCGCGGAAGGGGATGCCTGTTCAACTCCAGCGCATCGTTTAGTCCCGTAGAAAAGTCAATGCAAATCCGCACATTACCACTTTTCTTACGAACTGCCAAAACGGGTGCTGCCCAGCGCGAAAAATCAATGGGCTTCAGGGTCCAATTCTTCGTCGACTGCTGATTGGACTCCATGCGGCACAGGTCGCGCACGGCAGAACACTGGCTTCACATTTTGCTTCAAATGCAGCGTTGCCTTCGTCTTCACACAATGTCCGAGGCCAGGTTGAAACACCTTCGGGAAGGAAGCCTTGATTTGCCCCTCCAATTTGACCGGATCATTTGTTGGTTGCACACTGTTGACGATGAGCGACTGCTGCTCCAAAGTCGTGGCAATTGGCTGTTGTGTGGCACGCTCGAAGGGAATGATCCAATCCAATCCCATGATGCTCGGCGCTTCGGTGTCTGCCACTGAAAGTTCAAGTCGTTGCGTGACTCCTCTGAACAGGACATCACACTTGAAACTTCCCAACAACTTCAATTTGTGGCCCGAAAAGGAACCCACTAATTTACCAACTTTTCCAACCTCGGTTCGCCCAAACTTTGCCAAACCGGAAGCTGTATGATCGACAAATGTGAACACGAATCGGCTGCGAGTTTGATCTGGTGGCCATTGACTTTTAATGGAACCCAAATCCATTCTTTGGTCGCACCATTGATACTGAACGTCGAGGACACGACGTGTGATTGAACGCGTGGATGAGCTGAATTGAGGCAAATATTTCTTGTGTGCCCTAGCTTTCCACATCCAAAACACTTCACGTCCACAGGGTAGAAACAATCTCGCACAGCGTGTGGTTGACCACACCGCTTACACTTTTGACTAACTGGTGCCTGAGAATGTTGAAATTTGCCTGTAAATGTTTTGGTAGAATTTGAATTTCCCGAATTTTGTTGCCTAGGACGAAAATTGTTGGGTTTGGAATGCTTTTTTGAAGACCCATCCCCCAGTTTTTGTGGTCGGGTTGAAATTGCGTGGACTTGGCCTGGATTTGCGAGCGCAGCGGACGAGTTTTTGAGCGACAGGATGGCGCGGCACTCTTCAAGAAGCTTTTCCAGCTTAATGTCCTGAGGCGGCGTGGCGGCTCTCGCTTTTTCCAACTGCCGGAGGCACTCCTGCCTCAAGTCCTTATGTGCGTCTGTCAAACCTGACATGAAGATCATGCACTTGACTTCTTCTTTCGACAGCGTCATTTCGGCTCGCTCGCAACGGGCGTTGACAATCGCACCGAAGTCCAGCACATTTTGAGTCGGCGCACATGCCAGCTGAAAGCACTCAAAACGGCGCACAAAAATGGATTTTGTGTCTGAAAAGAAAGTTTTCAGTTTGCCGATGCATTCCTGGAAAGTCAAATCTGACGCTTTTCCTGGAAGAATTTGTTGTTCAAAACGAATATAATCCGGTGGTGACAACTTTCCCAAAACCAACCGCACTTTCATGTCGTCGTCCAGCACTTGACCATCCTTCTCAATGAAGGGACCGAAGCGTTCATACCACAAGGCAAACGTTGAATCGGCTTCGGGGTCATATTCGAAATCGGGAATTTGACCATTGATTTTAGAAAATAGGTCAGAATTGTTGGAACGCACATTTTTGGGCAATATCGTTGATAACAAATCGGTGAATTGTTTTTGTTGTGCATCCAAAATAGCTTTTAGCTCCTCCTTTGTCGTCATTTTACCAGATCAGACAGATGATGATTTATAGATGAGACAAAGATAAAGTTTAAAGCTTGCCACTAGCAAAATTTGGCAAAAACCGAATACACACTTAGCTTTGCTCAGTCAAAATACTGAGAAACTCTTCGGGCTACGACAGATGGGGAATAACTTGTTTGTTATGGGTTATGTGAGGGGGCCCTCAGAGTCGCTTTTTGGTGAATTCACGGTTAAGCTCAAAAATGCACGGGCGTCGCCAGTTGTTGTGTTTTGCTAACACACAAACAAGATAAATTTATTAAATGAATAAACAATAAAATTAGAATCACTAAATAATAATAAAATAACGACGGAGTCAATTTAAAGAGTCCGAAAATAAACACCGAAATGCAAAATAACACAAAATGACACGAATGACAAAGAATGGTCGATGGGAGAGGACCCATCAACAAATAACTAATCAATAAAAGTAATCGTGTCGATACTTAATATAATTAAATATCGTCACATCCAACACCATTCTTAACAGCCTAAATGCTACTTATATATATATATATAAATTCCATTTTATTAATAATAATATTTTTATGAATTATCTTAAATAGTATAATTGAGTTTTTTAAATTTTATGATTTTTTTCTATTAATTATTCTATTTTTGTTCCTGACTAAATGTTTTTTCGTTGGGTCACCACACATTTCTTATATCAAGAAATGCATTTTCTTATTGATTCAAAAAATTAATTTAAAATTAAAAATCACATAAATTTATTCTTATTTAATTGCTATAATTACTTTTAATTAAATTATGGGTTTTTTTACCGTTTTATGGGTGTATTTGTGTTCCCCAATTTTTTAAATTGCACGGTTCATTTAACCGCGATTAATGGGCCGCTTAAAATTAACTCTTAATCATGGAACAAATAATAATACTCGAATAAAAACAGTCGAAAATTTCTTAAATACTAAAAACTAATAAATAAGTTAAATAGATAATTGAATATTAATAATCGGGGTTTATTATATATTTTAAATTTTTTGCACCAACTTCAAATGTAACATGGTCATGTCAAGTTCGATGTTATCGATTTTTAAATTAAATTTTTCGAAATTTGATTATTATAATAATTACTTTTCTTCGAAGAATTATTTATATAAAATAATATTTACTAAATTGTAAATAAATTTACAAATAAGTTTTATGTAACATTCTCCAATTCGCAGACTTTTTCAGATAATTAATTTAATAATTTGTGTAAATTTTTAAAAAAGCATATAAATATTTTTATTTTACTATTTTTGATTAAATTCGTTTTGTAAATTGATTTCCACATTTGTTTTCAAATTGCTTTTCATTTAGAATTTTCTTGTCTTGTAATAGTGATGATTGCCTGCCTTTAGGGGTCAATTTTCATTTACATTTATATGAAATAAATTAAAAATTGAAATATTTCTTTACTAAAATCCTATAAGAAAATATAATTTAAAAATTATTTTTAATATTCTTTTTTAAATAAATTATTTAATTTTTGAAAGATTAATTTTTATTTCTTAAAGCCATTAAAAATATATATAATATATGTCGTTTAATCAACAATTTATTGACATTTTTCCCCTTCGCCTTGAATGATAATTCAAACTCTCAAAATTAAAATAAATAAAAAATAACATTTGAATACGAAGTTCAAGTCCAATTACGTGAGGGTCTGTATAATTGAATGACAATCACACAATCATTAATATTGTAAAATATAAATACAATTCAATCTTTATGAAATTAAAATAACAAAATATTAAATGCAATCTAAAAAGATATTCTTTGGGAAATAAATAAATACATAATTTCAATTTATGAACTAAAAATAATAAATTCAATTTAACAATCATTAGCGTAAAATAATAAAATATTACCAATATTAAAAGACATAAATATACTTTATACGAACCAGTGCTATACGGGCACTGAAAGTAACTGATTTAATTTATTTTTAAATTGAAATATCTTCCCTATAAAATAGAATTAGGGGCGCGCGTGCCCTTTTTCAGGTCGAAAAAGTGCCGGAATTGGAGTGCCAAACTCAGGTGGGACTCAATTGACCGCACTATAAAAAGCACTCAAAAGACATTTGAAATAATTTTCTAGGGTAATTTGTTGCGTTGATCACGAATATAACCTTTGTTTTTCAAAATTGCGAACCCTAATTCGAAAAAAATTTGAAATTCATAAATTAAAAAAACTAAGCCTAGCTTAAGCCAAGCCTAAGCTGAAGCCAAAGAATTTAAAAATTTCGTTTGTTCGAATTCGGCTTCGAATTTGAGATCAATTGAGTCCCAGCTGAGTTTGTCACCCCAATTCCTGCACTTTTTCGGCCTGAAAAGGGCAAGCGCGCCCCTAATTCTTTTTTCCGACCCATTTACAAAATTTAGTTGGTTGTTAACCTACCCCAATTTTTAAAATCATATAAATTTTGGAAAAATAAATAAATAAAATTTTCTAGCTGCTATTTATTGAATTAAAATTAACCATTTTAATTGTCAAATATAAGCATCTAAAAAAATTCAAAATATGAACGATGATTTTGCTCTTGTTTAATATTTATTATATTGTAATTGTTTACTTTTTTAAATTTGTATTTAATATTAATTGTAAATTATAATTTCAACTATCATTTTTTATTTTCATGTTCCGTAAAGATGCTTTGTTGCCCCTGCTGTTGCGCGCTTTTTATTTAATAAATGTTTTTTTTAATTTGAGTAACTTTTTGAAAGCTTAAAATTATTTCGGGTTGTGCTGTTGTATTAAGCTATTTAAATAACACTTGATTAAATCCCTTTTCCTCTTTTTTTAATTTATAAATTAACCTTAATTTTTTATTTATTAATTTTATGCATTTAATATATTAGTCGCATTTCTTTCTTTTCAAAATGTGGGTGTGATTTGTTAGGGATTTTTTGTAAAAATGATCTATTTTTGTTGTTAATTATCTTTGGAATCTGTTAATTTGGGATGGGCTTTTTATTCAATGGAATTGTTTAGCTGAGAAAATGCAAGAAAAATTTGTTTCTTATGGTCTTATTTATTTCATCCATAATTTAATTACAATGTAAATAAAGATTTATCTATTTTTATAGCTCATTTGAAGAAGTCATTTTTTTATTTTTTTCATTTTTTATACACGTTACTAAATTTTTTAGTATTTTTAATAGTTATTTTAATTTTTTTCATTTGAAAACATTTTTTTATATCGGTTTTTTGTTTTACTATTTTTGTTTCATATCTTATTGTTAGTACCAGAAATTCCAAAGAAAAGCAGCTTTTGATCCATACATTTAAAAAATTTCTTTTAAATAAATATTTATAAAATAAACTAATATATTTTTCTTCTTTTTTTAATTTTATCTTTAGACATCATATTTTGTATTTTGTCAAAAATTATTTTTGGTATTTTTTTTACTCATTTGCGAAATGAAATTTATTTAATGATATTTTTAAACATAGCTTTTTTATAATTAATTTTATGGTTTACTAATACATTAATTGTTTAGAACACAAAGCCATTGATTAATTTTTCAGAAACCAAAATTTAAGCATAATGATAATTGAAGTTTATATTTCTAATAAATTTTATTAACAAAATAATTATAAAATTTTACATAATTATTTTTATTAATTTAACTGACTAACTTGCATTTATATGTGTCTATATATCATGCGCATTATCAAATAAATTTGTATTTTAATGACATTTGGCGATTTATCAGACACTAATAACTAACTATTATTTCCATCATTTTTAGTTAATTTACTTCAATTTAATTATGTCTCTTTTCAATCTTTTCGATATTTGCGGATTAATCATTTAATTGTTTAATAACAAAACTTTGTTTTTATTTTATTTATTTGAATTTATCTATTAGATAATTTGAAAAAATCTGTTATTCCTATTTTTAATATAATCAAATTGCTTCTCGTAATAAGTACATGAATCTCATTACCAAAATGTTTATAGATCAATTTTTTGAATTTAATATTTTATACAAATTTTTCTTTGGCATTTTTTACTAGGAATTAATTGTTTCGATTTTTATTAAAATAATAGTAAAATTTAATTTATGCAATTTAGGTAACCAACCGGATTTTTATAATGACCTAAAAATCTTAATCATTACTATTAAATGTATTTTCTTCATATCTATTGAAAAAATAAATAAACAATGCCATTTTGTTAAAAAATTTAATTTAATTAATTCGTAAAATTAATTGAATTGGAAAATTTATTTAAAGAACTAATATTGAACTTTAATTCTTGAAAAGAGTAAGCTTCGTTAATTTAGAATTCATTATAAAAAACTGATTTACAATTTTAAATGAATATTAAAAGATATTTTAATTATTGTTAGCAAATGACTTAATTCTATAATATTATCAATAAAAATTGTATGTTATTTAAAATATTAGTTTATTTTATTTTCATGCCATGTGGCCTGGGCTTATTTTTCGCCCGCGTAGTGGTACCTTTCATATTAATAAATGCGTTTTTTCTTCTTTATCTGTTCAATAAAGTTTATATGTTCTTTAATATTAATAAAGAATTTTTTATAGCGGTAAAATTTTTATATTTTATTTATTTAATACTTTAAATACCTTAATTATATAAGCCTTTTTGTTTCTAAGAATATCTTTCAAGAATATTAAATATTAGTCAATTCATTAAAAATAGATGATACTGAATTTTTTAATAAAATTTAAGATTTTCAAATCATTTATAAAATTTGAATCATTGTTAAATAGAATACCAAAAAAATAAGATATTTTAATAATTTATTCATTTACCTAAATTGAGTTCTAATATTTTTAAATGTTTTGATTGATTTATTAATAAATTGCTTTATTTATTATCATGCATATTATTATTTACTTTAATTTTATTAGTATTAAATTTATTAGAGTAAACTTTATAACTCGTTTTTGTAATTATTATTATTTTTTTTAATTTTTAATAATCTTTTCAATTCTTATACAATTATTATCCTATAGAGTTTGTGGTTAAAATTTTTTAATAATTTTTTATTTAAATTTAACTTTTTATTTTAGTAATAAGCCTGTCAAAATTTTCATAAATTTTAAGAAAAAAAAATTTCTAAAAAACTTTTAAAAAACTTTTATGAAAATTATTGAAATTGTTTTAATTTATTGAAATTTTTCTTAATTTTCGGTGCTGTGGTCCATAAATTTGTATTATTTGCAAAAATTTTTATGTTTTAGATTAAATTTCTTAATTTATTTTGTAAATTTTTTTATTTATAATATTTAAAAAGTTAAGAAAATTAAATAAATTTTATTTAAATAAAATTCTTTAATAATAAACAAACAAGGCAATTTAAAATATTAATCATTAATTTACTTTTCTAACAAATCGTTTATCTCTCTTTCAATATCATGCTCTGCAGCAGGGATGTTGCAAATTGAAAAATAAAAAGCGAAAGGCGAAAAGGCGAAATTTTCTTCCAAAAATTAGATGAATTTTGACAGACTTAAAAATTCGCCTTCTAATTCTTAACTGTTCTGTTTATTTGCTTTTATTTTTTATTTCTTCTTTTATCGTAGATTTTTGTATAGAAATTTATAAAACGCATATTTCACTTTTTGAAAATCGAGGCTCAAAAATTTACAATTTTTCGGTGCGCTTTTCAAAAACATTTTCTGAAACAAGGGGTGGGGGCGGCGCCGACGGGAAAAATTTTGAAAATTTGGATGGATCTGTGCAAAAAATGATAGATTTTTGCAATTTTGAGAGAATTTTTTTTTGAATAATTACGATTTTTGGGCCCGGCGATGCCGATAGGTAGCGCCAGGCGAATTTTAAAATTAAAAAAAATTAAATTAAAAAAGAAACCGTCAACCGGCATCGAACTCCTGACAGAAAATAATGTCAAGGTTGATGCACTAACCACTACACCACACTACAGATAAATAAACAAAAGCAAATTTTACTTTATTCATAAAAATTTGGTAAAAATTTTGTGTTAATTTTTTGCTTTTTCTCCCACGAAAATGCATTTGTTTATTTTAAAAACCCAATCTTTAGGGGTGTACTTTTTTTCGCTTTTCAGCCAAAAAGCGAAAGGCGAAAGCGAAAGGCCCAAAAAAAGCGAAAATGCGAAACTTGCGAAAGGTGAAAAGCGAAACTTGCAACATCCCTGATATTCAGTAAGACCTATTTGCAAATGTAACTTATAAATTATAAATATAATTAAAAACTCTACATTTGAAAAATCATTTCAATCAATCATTTATTAACTTATTTTAAATTATTTTCCTTTTAAACTTTTAACCTTATAGATAATAGTTAAATATATCAAACTATTAAATATAAAACTATAATGTTTGATTAGTTTCATGGAAAAAATTAGGATAAAAACAAATTAGTAAATAAATAATAAAGTGCTGATAATTATTTAAAAAATAAATCGATACTAATTAAGAATTTTGAACTGAAAATAAATTTTTTTTATACTTTTTGTTTATTTGCTTGAATATATTTTAGTGAGTGTTGTTGGTTCGTTTGAGTTGTTATTATATAATTAAGTATAGAAATGGCGGTGATGAAAGAAAAAAGAAAGTTTTGAATATTCCTTAACAAATTAGTCTTACTTAGTATCAATTATTTATTTTATTTTATTTATTTATTTATTATAAAAATTTTTTTGTAATTTATAATTCAATTGTGAAATAGAAAATGTGTGTTAAATATATATATAAAAAGCTTATAAACATTTTATTTTGCTATCTTTTATATTTTGCTTTCTTTAAATCAATATGCTTTGTTTCTTAATTATTTGCTTCTTTTGAATTTAATAATAAAGATATATTTATTACAGAATGATGGGTAAAAATTCAATTAATATTTAAATTTAGCAAGATTAGATTTTTAAAATATATTATTTTATTTTATTGCAATAATTATTTAATTTTGGCTCTTAATTTTT
>SIJG01000086.1:620275-642909 GCA_023374025.1 Heterodera schachtii | reverse complement strand
TACTACAACAGTGGCAAAGTGGCGCTTGGCCTTTCCCAGTTGAAAGCGTTGGCACCGAAAGTGAAAACTGTGCGCATTGAGGTGGAGCCATTCATTCCCATTTCGTTGGCCAAGCAATGGATAAGTGAGGCGGCCAAAAACGGCTTCTCCATCATTGTCACTTATCACAAAAAAGCGACAGTGTTGGGCTCCAACGATGCAAGTAAGCAGTAAAAACTACCAAAGTCATGGAAAATGTCAAGAACATGCCGCCGAAAATGATAGCCCATAGGAGAAGTAATAAGAAGTGCCGAGCTGTAAATTAAGAAAGTCATTTTGTATAACGGCTCATATGGGGCTCAGCTAAAAAGCAAACAGCGGACCGAAAATTGGATTTTTATAAAATTTGGCAGGGTTCGAGTTGTTCGGTTTTTTAGCAAGCAACAAAAAGTTAAGAATTATTTTATTTCGATGAATTTTTAATTTTTCAAAATAAAGAAATGGATTTCTGTGCTTGAACAAACCGCAAATATCAGTTGGGCGACGACTACAGTCTCAATATAAACAATTAAGTTTAACGAAAAGAATCAAATCTTTATCCAAAAATAATTAATTTAATTATAAGATTTATTTTTATAAAAAAAATTTAAAAAAAAAATAATTTAAAAATTTCCCATTTATGTTTAAAAACGGTTTGTTTAGCTTAGCCATGTAACTTTTCAGTGTACAAGCTAACCTTAATACATTCTAACTGTATATGTTTATAGTTTGAAGAAAAAAGCGTAATTTATTATTGTTTTAAGATGAGTTGCTGCAAGCTGCTAATTGGTGGAAGACTAATTACAAATCATTAGCACAGTCCAGCAACTATTATCAATGCAGATCGCCAAGGATGACATTTTGGGTATGAGGTTTGAAAGCGGATCGAATTTAGGTTGAGAGCGTGACAAGTTCCGTAGAACTCGCAATCTTACCGTTTTCCTGTAAATACGTAAACTAAAAAACCCAAATTTACGACTTTTAAAGGATTCCATTGACATTTCATTGTACAATATATTTTATGAGCATATTTGGGCATTTAATGACATTTACCTTCATTTTTGAGGTCCTTCAAATTATCTGATTTTGAGGGAAGTTGCGTTATGGCATTAACCAAGCCGACTCAGTGTCTAATTTTAATACTGAAACTGGATCTTAGAAATTGTACGCCCAAAAGTCCGTTGAGGAATAAAAGAAATATTTATTCAAAAAGAAGGGACAGGGCGAACGGGGTCAAATATCGATTGGGAGCAAAGGGAACAAATAAATGAATAAATGGAGAAGAAGCAAAAGAATGATGGGGAAGGGTCAACATCGCGGGTATTTATGGGCGGAAAAGTGGGCGTGACATAACGAAGGGAGAAGGGAAATATAAATAAAGCAAAGGGTCAAAATGGGCACCGGACAATTGGGTCCCAACCCTAACATCTCCCCCCTTGAAAAGTGCCAGGCCTCCGTCCATCATCCGCATCCTCAGGTCGGCGTTCTTATGCCTCGTGTCCACAGTCGGAAGCTGGAAGATCATCTTTCAATTGATCTCGTCGGCCATCGTTGCCGTGCTTCCCGAGAGATCCATCGGATGAGGCTCTCTTCAGACCAAATCCGTCAAGAAGAAAATTCAAATTTTCATCTTCATCCGGCTTGTACGATTGTACACTATTTGCCGGGAATTCTCCGGTCGTGCCGTCCGAAAATTGGACGTCGTAATTGCGCCCTCTTTGGCTGATCACACGTCCGGCACGCCATGGCTCATCTCCCGAGCTGGCGATCACATTCGCTCCCACAGCGAAGAAATTCTTCTTTTTGCCACGTCCGTCTTTTCTGAAGAATTTCTTCTTTTTCTTCTGGCTCGCTCCGTTCTCGGTGGAAGCCTCAGTTCGGAATTTGTCCTTGACACCATTTCTGATGGAGTCCGACAATCCAAGTCTGTCCATCATGTCCAATCCGAGCAAATTCTTGGATCCGTCTTTGGAAACAAAGAAATGTCCACAGCATGAGCGGTCTCCGAACGAAAAAGTTGCCTTTCCTTTGCCAACGAAAGGACGAGTTGTGCCATCGTGGTACTGAGCACGTTCTTGACAACTGCTCAATTTCAATGCTCCGATTTTGCGCACCGTGTCCTCACGAAGAACAGTTCTCTGGGTGCCAAAATCAGCAATGAAGTCGACATTTGTTCCATTCACATCAATCGGAACATCGATCATTCCATGCTTCCTCTGGTTGTCGCCTTTAACCAGGAAAATTCCTCCAACGCGGATGTTGTTCACCGCTTTATCCTTCTTTCCTCCATTCTTCTTTAACCATGCCTGGTGCTTGGCACACATCCTTTCCAAGTGGCCACTCTTCTTGCACTTTCGGCAAACGGTTGTTTCATGTCGACAATTCCTCGACGAATGGCTCAAACCGCATCGCCAACATACGCGTTGCGATCGATTGCTGCTGCGTGTTCCTGTCGAAATGCTGCTCGAATTCGACGAATGATCCGAGTTCGTTCGCTTCTTTTTGGCCTTCAATTTAGTCGCCATCAAGTTTCGTGAGCCCATCGGTTGTTGTTCGAGGACTTTTGCTTCAGCGATGGTCGACTGGTACATTTGGAGGTCTTCGACGACTCCATCATACTCAACAAAGTCACCATCCGCTGCAAGCTTCGAAAGGATTCGCTTTCTCAGCTCGGCATCCTTCGGTGACTTCAGTGCCGTCAAAAGCATCAGGCACGAAAATTGCTCCTCGTTGAGCTTGTCGAACTGAAAATCACGCAAAAGTCGCTTGTGTCTGTTGATGAAAGGTCGAAAGCTTTCATCTTCGCTTTTCGAAGCCCTCAGACATTCATAGCGATCAATCCAAATGGATTGTGGCCGGCTGAAAGCAATCTTTAGGCGCTCCTCTGTTTGGCTGTAGTCAAATTCAATGACTTTCTTCGGCAGACACGACTTGCTGTACTGGCTGAAAGCCACTTCACTCAGCTTCGTCATTAGCAGTTTGACTTTTGCTTCGTCTGCCAGTTGCGGTGCCGCACAGTCGAGGGCAAAATTGAAGCGTTCCAACCAATCGGAAATGCTTCTATCGTCCGATGGCTCAAAACAGTCGATGGTCGGAAGCGTTGGCAGAGCATGCGCATTTGCGGCTGGCGCAGCATTTTGATTTGCCAACAATTGCTGAATTGCCGCAGTGAGTTGTTGGATTGCGTCGCCCATCTTAACCACAGCTCGTGGACTTTCCCCTCCGCTAGAGAGTACTCGTTTTAAATGACGTGTCGTTCACCACTCAATTGTTAGCAGCGCCAAGCTACTAAACAAAGTGGGTGCGCGTGGATGAACTGAAGTGTGTCGCCAAGACACAAAATCAGCGGCGCAAAATTTCTCACTACTAACAGTGTCAAACTGTTAGCAGGTCCAACAAAAAGTTGTTATTATCGCCTAGATAATAACAAATGCAGGCGGTCTTCAGCGATGACACAGCAAAACTCGGTTGCTGTTAAACCTCTTCCTCCACAATCAAATCAATAAGCCCACAGTCAAAAGTCTGCACGGGCGTCGCCAATTGTTACGCCCAAAAGTCCGTTGAGGAATAAAAGAAATATTTATTCAAAAAGAAGGGACAGGGCGAACGGGGTCAAATATCGATTGGGAGCAAAGGGAACAAATAAATGAATAAATGGGGAAGAAGCAAATGAATGATAGGGAAGGGTCAACATCGCGGGTATTTATGGGCGGAAAAGTGGGCGTGACATAACGAAGGGAGAAGGGAAATACAAATGAAACAAAGGGTCAAAATGGGCACCGGACAATTGGGTCCCAACCCTAACAGAAATAAAGATGAAATTTTTTTTAAATGAAATGCTGAGCTGATCATGATCATTAGGCTTTAGAAAAAAGAAATAAACTAATTGGGCAAATGAAAGAAATTAAAAGGGAAATTATTGTATGCGATTAGCCTTACATGATAGTCTACAATATTTACAGAAATTTAATTTAACAAATATGCATCATTTTACGAGATCATTAATATCTCCTCAGTATATCCCCAGTTACACATATCCATATCGAGGTTCGGTTTTAACTGCATGCGAATTAATTTGAAATAAAAATCATTTTTTAAATATTTAAAAAGTTGATTTTATAAATTATAGACAAGTTTAAAACGGACAAATGGTAATAAAAAATAAATGCTTTTGTAATTAAGTTTTATTGTTGAATATAAATTTCCAAATTTTCACCAAAATGGCCGTTTTAGAATAAAATTATGGGATCTCAAAGTTACTGCATTTGTTCAGAAATTTATTAATAAAAATTCAAGAGTCAGGCAGAATAAGACACAATATCCTTACAAAATTAAATATTTTCCAATAAACCGAAAAATACTCAAAAAATAATGTGCGTATTTATGAATGGTTTAGGGTTGTTCACTGTCGTTTAACCGGACCGAAACCGAAAACTGGGAGTCCGAAAACCGGGGATACTGATTTCGATTTTCGGTTTTAAAAATACACCACTAAAGATCATATCTCGCTAGGAATTATAGACAATTAGCTTCTAAAACCCCCAAAATTGATGTAAAAATAAAAATGCCAAAATGTTTAAAATTTAGAGGTGTAAAATGACAATTAAGCCAAATAAATATTGAGAAACATAATTTTTTGACTCAGAATAGCAACATTTGGTCCTCTTTTGTACAAAATTCTGTTAATAAATCACAACTAAATTTCCAAAAATTTTTACTGACCGCGCCTTTAGTTGCCATTAGAGCCCGGACGGGACCGGGATCCAGCCGGTCCGGGATTTTGCCGGGACTCCCGGTCCCGGTCCCGGTTTTTTGGGACAAACCACCGGGACCGGGAGTCCCGGAAAAACGGGACTCCCTGTACCGGGATCCCGTCCCGGTCCATTTTCCAAGTCCCGGTCCCGGCCATTTGGACCGGGACTAACGGAATTAAGTTTCACCAGTAAAACTGCTCCAAATTTGAAAAATTTAATAATTATTTTGGCGAAATGTTTTTGTTTCAAAGTTCGAAGATACAACTTAAGGGATTTTTGAAATTTGTACAATTTCAATATTAAAAAGATCCCAAAATCCATATTCAAAATTGCAATTTTTGTTGAAAATCTCTTAAAATGGATGTAAAATCTGCAAAAACTTACCCACTGACCCAGAAAATCCTTATTCTCTTAAAAAAAATTGACGCAGAATCCCAAAATCTGGTCTTTTTTGGGTAAAATCTATTAATAAAACTCATTAAAATTACAAAATTTTCCCCGGCGGCGCTTATCGGCACCATCGGCGGACCCCCACCCTTTGTTGCCAAAATTTTTTGGAAAAAAGCGCGCCCTAAAAAAGTGCTTAAAAATGACAAAAAAGGTCGTTACATTGCTCGACGATTCCCAAGCTAAAATATAAAATTATAAATTTTTTAGAATTTTTGATCAATATTTCAAAAATTTTGAAAAAGTCCCGGTCCCGGCGGGATCCCGGCCCAAAAACTTGGACCGGGACCGGGAGTCCCGGAAAAACGGGACTCCCGGTACCGGGATCCCGTCCCGGTCCATTTTCCAAGTCCCGGTCCCGGCCATTTCAAAATTCCGGGCTCTACTTGCCATGTAAAATGCACTTTTTAATAGGAAAAATCTAAAATTCACGCTATTTTATTATTTTTATAAAATATTTTTTGCTTATTCACCTGACATTATATTATATTTACATCATTAACACGTGAAATGTTTTTTGTAGAAAAAAATAATAGAAGTCACTAATATTTACTTCTACTTTTTTTTTCTAGCAATAGAAATAGTTATAATTCTACTTTTTATGGAAATAAATGCTCAAATTAAATTTGCCAATCAATGAACTGATCAGCATTACGTCAATGCGTAGGTTTTCTTCACATTATTAAGTAGAACATTCTGCATAAAAGGCAGCCACTGCTCAATTAATTCACTCATAATTTTTCATTTTTGCATAATTTTCAATTCCATCACATTAGTTAAAATAAAAAATTCTTTTTCCCACCTAGCCAATATTTCTTTTCCAGCTCATAAAGCCACTGAAAATAAATTCTATAGCCAGGAATTTATAATATAATCCCAAGGAATATTGGTTCCAAATTATATTTTTAAATGTTTCTATGATTTAGAAGGTCTTATAATTGTCATTGTAAATTATTTCTATAATTAACTTAACAGCTAAATGAATTTTGCAATTCCCTTGCTCTTTGCTGTGCTAATTGCATGTGCAATTTGCGTAAAAAACGGTAAGTCTTTTACTTAAAAGGCTTCTTACTATTCTTTTAAATTAAATAAATATAGATAAAAAGAAGACGACCATCGAAAATGATAACAGTGATAATGATGATGGGTCGAATTCTGTCGGGGTAGTGCCAAAGGCTTTGCGAGTGCTTACATCAATTTTAGCCGTGGTAATTAGTTCTTATTGGATTGGAACTTAATTTGGTCTTTTTCAACCATAGCAAAGTGGCGTCGGCTTGGCTAATGCCTCACCGCAACTTCCCACAAAACCTGGTCATTCGAAGGACCTCAAAAATGAAGGTAAATGTCATATTTTCTTGAAAAAAAAAATTGTTTATTTTATAAATTTTATTACTAAGTATCTCAAAAATCAAGGTAAATATACATTTTCCATAATTAATTTTTATAAATCTTAATTACCTGGCGACTAATATTTTGAAAACAATTTATTTGATAAATTGTTTTTCCAGAATTGTCAGCAACGCACCTTTTGAGAAATGGACCTCCAACTGAGCAATTTGCACGAAAATATACTTCACCAGCAGCTGAAGTTGGAAATCAACCACTAAACACAAAAACACCAGCAGTGCAAAATGGTATGCCAAGTTCATAAATTTTCTCTTAATTATACAAAATTTTACGATTCTAATAAATAAAAACGCTTAAAAGACATAAGTTTACATTAATCTTTTTCAATTATTAAATTTCCTAAATTTAAAGCTTCTCCATCATCACCTGACAGATCGGGAGATTTTAATTTTTTGAACGAAGATTATGCACCTCGAAAACACGGAAAACTCCACAGACCAATAAACAACAATTGAGGTGGAATTTGAAAACTATTTTTTAATATCAATTATTTTAGGATTGTTCATGATGCTAATCCTTTGGGATTGAAGAAATTATTATTTTTTTTCAAAATGCAGACCAATTAAGCAAACAAATTTCTATTTTTATTGTTTCGGGATTTTTCTGTTTCTTGTACTAATTCTGTTTTAATCGTTTATGTTATTTAACAATTCCAATTTGATTTTATCTGTGGTAAATGCATTTTAATTTAAACTCCGTTCCAAGCACTAAGAAGGCAAATCGTTGCTAGGCATAATTCGCCTTAAATTAATAAGGTGAAAATTGAAAATTTTCTTTAAAAATTTTCAAGAATGAAATATCAAATTAAACTAAATTAAAAAGAAAAAAATATTTCAATTTTATTTTTCTAAATAAATAAAACAATGTCCTGAATTTGCGGTAATAATCCCGAAGTAACCAGACCTGCAAAAATTTTGATTCTAATCCTCAGCGAGAAACGCAAGTTTGGTTTTTTTGTGCGGGATCAAAAAACGCAGCGCAAAAAAAAGTGTTATGACAAGCGCTTAAAAAATTTTTTCAAAATTGATTAGGTTTATTCACAATTCCCGAATTTTCACTCGAAGTGGTCGGCCTAGCATTAATTAAAATTTTAACATGTTCTTTGGATTTCCAAAATTGATTGTTTTATTCTAATTATTTTTTACCTTTTTGGTGTTTTTGTGTAATTTTTTTATCTTTTTTTCATTTCGATTTATAAATAAAACATAAGGCTTTATCGCACAAAAACAAATTGTCTCAATTATGATAGTTGAACCTTTTACACTCAATTATCGTTAATTAAAATGCATTTAACACAGATAAAAGCAAAATGGAATTAAACACAAAAAAAAATAAAAAGATACATTTTCGAGAAAATAAAAATTCCATTTATCCCCCGGGGGGATAAATGGAGACGGGAGGATTTGTTCAACCTCCTCAGAAAAGGTGGGGGGGGGGGGATAAATGGTGGTAAGTGAGATGTTAAAATTATTCAGATCGGACGGGATGGCGTGCTTTCAACGTGGTTGGTCGTAAGCGAAAGGACAGCAATTAAAGTAATTTAAATAGAAATATTTTAAATAACAATTTTTTGTTTAAAAAATCATTTTTGTAAAAAAGGCATAATTTACCTTAAATTAATAAGGTGAAATGAAAATTTTCTTTAAAAATTTTCAGGATGAAATATAAAGTTTAAAAAAAAACTCTGTCAGAGGCAGTGCCACACGAACAAAAAACAAAAAATTTTTTTAAATAGACATATTAAAAGAGCCCATTTTTTCCACAAAACATTTTATTAAAAAGGCATAATTAGCCTTAAATTAAGTGAAAATTGAAAATTTTCTTAAAAATATAACAATGAAATATACATTAAATAAATCAAAAAGAATTCAAATTGTTTTGCAGCGATAACCCAATTTTATAATAAAATGTTCAATAGTTATTCGGTTTTTTTATAATACAGATCGCCAATTGTCGCAATTTCCATGTCTTCCGTCATGAACAGCAAATCACTTGGATTTCCTTCATTTGTCTTTCATATAACAAAGTTTTTCTGCTTATTTTTGTTCCATGGAAAATAATTATTTCAAAATAATTTTAGACAATTTTGCGTTATTACCTATATTTTCGACATATTCTTACATTTTTGGAAAATTCAATATGCCATTCCGCTCCCACTTTAATCAAACAAATTATATTGATTTAAGAATTTTTTTGAAATTTATTTTTATGATTAGGGGATACGATCAAAATAGTTATTTTAGGTTCTTAAAAAAACCACAAAATTGGTGCTAAAAATGAGAAAATAGGTGCCAAAAAATTTTAAATTTAGAGGTGTAAAATTTGAAAATTTATTCAAAAAATAACAAATTAAGCCAAAGCCATATTTTCGAAACATTTACCCACATTTTGCGATTTTATGAAATAAACCTATTTTTTCTGTTTGATTTATTCTAATGATATTTTATTATTATATTTTTAATAAAATTTTCAATTTTTACCTTATTAATTTAATGCGAATTATGCCTTTTAATAAATGTTTTTGTGAAAAAAAAACAAAAAAAAAAAATGGCTTTTTTAAATATGTCTATAGTACTTGGTGGAGATGTCCTGGGAATCGAAGATGTTGTAAGCATTTTCCTTTTTTCACTCCCCAATCGCCCGAGATTTTTCCCCGATGGGATCAGCCTAATTTAATCAATATTTAACACTGTCTTTGGATAATGCAAATTTAATTGTTTCTAATTTCATTAATATTTTCCATTAAACCATAAATGAAAAGCAATATAAATCATTAAAATTTTATGGAATTATTCCTTTAACATATTTGACCAGCGATCTGTTTCCAACCCTTGGACCCCTTAAAATCTTGGTCAAACCAACACCCCTTTTTACTTATGACGCCAGCCTCTAAAAAATGTCTTTTTCAAATTGGTCAGGTATATTTAGTTTTTTTAAATGTTATTCTAATTTTTCAAAATTTCAATAATCCCGCGATCCCGTGCGGGATCCCGTAAATTTTAAATGCGGGATTTATACTGTGGGATCCCGTCCCGTAAAAATTTTGAGTTCCAATCCCGCAGCGGTATCCGCAAATTTGGAAATTTTCAGTCTCTAATTTTAATACTGAAACTAAATCGTAGAAATAAAGATGAAAATTTTTTAAAACGAATTGATGTTGAGAATTTTAAAAAAGTAAAACATTTGGTTCAAGAATTTTAGGAATCACCACCCTAACTAATTAAGAATTATTATTTAACATGAATGAAGAGCAAATTGCCTATAAACATAACACGGGAAACAACGTGTATATCCGCCTTTATCCTTGTTTAATAAGTAGATCACAATTAGAAAATTATTATATGTTTCTGATACTTATAAATTATTTTCCTTGAAGTTTTTTAGTTTAAGCGCCCGATCACCCGAATTTTCCCCCGAAGTGGTCGGCCTAGCATTAATTAAAATTTTAATACTGTTCTTTGCATATGCAATATTGATTGTTTTTTGTTTTTTTTTCAGTTCGATTTATAATTAAAACCACAAGGCTTTATCGCACAAAAACAATTGTCTCAATTATGATAGTTGAACATTTTACACTCAATTATCGTTAATTAAAATGTATTTACCACAGATAAAAGCAAAATGGAAATATCAAAAAGCAAAAAAATTAGAAGGAAATCTTAGAGATAGAAAAATCCCGAAAAGAATAAAAAAATAAATATGGAAAAGCGAATTGGTTTGCATTTTGAAAAGGATAATCATTCCTTCAAGTCCAAAAGATTTCTGATCAATAATCACATACAACATAAGTGATGTTAAAATTGTTTCAAGGTTCAAACTCATTGGTGGATTTTGTTGTTTTTTGGTGTGTGTGGTTTTGGATCTGCTTAATCTTTCTCCAAGAATTGGTCTCCTCCCGATTTGTCAACTGATGCTGGAGAAGCTTTAAATTTTGGCAATATTAACAGGTGATATAATGCAGTTTAATTTTGTCTATTAGAGGAATTCTTTTTAATTGACCGAAACGTAAAATTTCGTATATATAATAATTAGGGCTACAAATTATATGCTTTTGCATATTTTTTTTCTTCGCATATGCTATGAAGACAGGGCTCGAAACCAGCATTTCTACGTTAAAATTTTGATTTGGTAAAGGTTTTTAGTGCATATAAAAACATATTTTGAGGGTTTTCGAGAATAAATGAATATTTTGCCATTTTTGCTTTTTTGGACATATTTCGGCCGTTTTTTAGCAAATTTTCGTAAGAAAAATGCAATAAAACAAAAATACACCCCCTAAGGATCAACTTTTTTTGAATTTTAAAATTTACACCCTAAAAATAGAAAATTTTGAACTTTGTATAAAAAAAGTTGTTTATGTAAAAGATGTAATTTTGTTTTCGCAAGGATAAAAATTGAAAAAAATTAGAAATTGTACACCTATATAAAATATTGAAATTAAAAATTTTTTGCAATTGTCTAAAACGTTCCTTAGCCATTGTTTTGGTGTTTTAAAAACTCAATTCTGTATTTTTACACAATTTTTGGCATTTTTTGAGGGTTTAAAGCCATTTTTGGCAGTTTTTTAAGGCATATTTAGTGCATATTTGGGAATTTTTCGGGTTTTTAATACGCATATTTGGCATTTTTTAGTGCATATAATTTATAGCCCTAGTAATAATAAGCATAATTTAATTTATTTATGAACTTGGCATACCATTTTGCACTGGTGGTGTTTTTGTGTTTAGTGGTTGATTTCCAACTTCAGCTGCTGGTGGAGTATATTTTCGTGCAAATTGCACAGTTGGAGGTCCATTTCTCAAAAGGTGCGTTGCTGACAATTCTGGAAAAACAATTTATCAAATAAATTGTTTTCAAAATATTAGTCGTAAGTAATTAAGATTTATAAAAATTAATTATGGAAAATGTATATTTACCTTGATTTTTGAGATATTTAGTAATAAAATTTATAAAATAAACAATTTTTTTTTCAAGAAAATATGACATTTACCTTCATTTTTAAGGTCCTTCGAATGACCAGGTTTTGTGGGAAGTTGCGGTGAGGCATTAGCCAAGCCGACGCCACTTTGCTATGGTTGAAAAAGACCAAATTAAGTTCCAATCCAATAAGAACTAATTACCACGGCTAAAATTGATGTAAGCACTCGCAAAGCCTTTGGCACTACCCCGACAGAATTCGACCCATCATCATTATCACTGTTATCATTTTCGATGGTCGTCTTCTTTTCTGGTCGACCATCGCTAGAGATTTCTATCGTCGGCAGTGAAAGTGGATCGTTCGAGAAGCAGAATCCGCTTTTTTCATAATATGACAACATTGGCTGAACAAGACGCTGCTCAACCAATAATTTTTCTTGACGGTACCATGTTCCCAATTCGTCTTCGTAAAATGAAAAAAAGCAAATTCATAAGCTTCGGTTGCACATGTGATGAAATGTCCCTAAGTGTCACCCTGGGACCTATTTCAATTCGGAATAATCCTTGACTTGATGACTTGGTTTTTGCGACATCGACTGCAAAAATTCTATTTCAATTAAGTCGAGTAAAAAATCGAGTGCCGCCCTCGATTTTGGCATCAAGTCCTAATTTTTTTGTTTCAATTAATAAGTCATCAAGTCGAGGACTTGATCATCAAGTCAAGTGTAAAAGCGACTACGGCACTCTATTTTTCACTCGATTTTTTAATTCTTGTTTCAATTCAAAAAACATTAAGTCAAGGACTTGATGATCTATAATGGACAAGTCAAGGGTAGCAGATACAAGCTTCATTCACTATATTCGGGAAATCAAGTGTAGGAAAAAACAAATATGAATGTGAATGAATAATCTTATTTTTAGGATAATTTAAATTCAATACTTTTTGAGCAAATATATTTTTTCGGATTTTTTCCCGCAATATTAGAGCTTTAATTTGTTTTTAAAAAAGCCTCTTTTTTTGCTATAAAATGCAAAATATTAGAAAATTTCACGGCTGTGGTTATATAAACTACATACGAAATTTATCAAAAAATATTTTTGATAAAACTAATTGAGGTTATCCGCACGGCGAAAAGTGTCAAATAGGACACGCATTCTGTTATTGAGAAATGGATTATTAAAATAAACTATCAGCAGCAGTAGAAGCAAGATTTTCATTACGCCGCTCAATTATAAAATTATGAAACAAAGCGCAACACTTAATGATTTTGGCACAACTCTCGGGATCCTTCAAGCGAATTCTATCGTGCAACACAGGAAAACGATTTTTTAGAAGTCTCCAAGCTTGCGCAAAACTCTTCGTTCACGTGCATGGCCCTCAATAAAAAAAATACTGTGCATTTCTATGCTAAGTTGTACCGGTAAAACTCAGTTGCTTGCTCCGTGAAAGGGCGCATTGGGATTAAATAATCTTTCAAATGATAAATAGAGTCGCCAACTATAACATTCCCTCAACTAGCCAAATCCTCCGTCCCATTTTGCAGCAAGTGCAGAGGTACGAAAAACCAAGCTACCCGGCCATTTTGCAGGAAAACAAAAATTTTAGATTCGGCGCTGCAGCCCCTTGGGCATTAATTGAATGTCTGCCGTGCCGGTCAACATATTGAAAATCATTAAGACGAGGCGTTCTTATTGGTATAAGCGTTCCATCAATTGCTCTAACACAGCTGACAAATCCTAGATTTATTTCATCCTAATAAAACTCTTCCATAGGCAATTTATACCAGATAAATCTCCCCTTAACCCTCGAGAGCATAGATAAAAATCAGATGCAATTCTCCTGCATTCATTTGCATTTGGCCAATAAATTATTCTTAGCTTGCCAAGAATTGCATTTACAACCGCAACATCACATCATAACGGTAAACCGTTGATCTATTTATATGTTCGAAATCAGCAATTTGCCAGTAAGGAGAATTTGTTCCTAACTTTTGTTTTGGCCCAAGAGTGTGATTAGTATAAGCAACCGGAGCAATGTCACTTCCAATTTCTAAAAAAAGCAAATCGGCCACTGTCGCTGACATGCGAAATCTGACTTGAGCTTTTCTTACAAATATAGAAACAGCGCCTGCCTTTCAATGAAATCACTGTCCGAGTCCGTTCACGAAAAACTGCATATTACGTTCTTTTTACTCTTAATGAGCAAAGAAAGTCAATATGACACAGCTAGCACAAAGAGGCGATTTTCAATTAAAATTGTTTCTGCTGTTTGTCCGCAGCATTTCTTTAGAAAGCCTCATCTTCTGATTTTCTCATACGCTGAAATTCATCGCGACTTGTATAATGAATTTGTTCGAGAGCAGCAGTTTTCGGGAATTGGTTACTAAATCGATTGAGAGCTGCTGACCAAAACTAGCAGAAAAACCACTAGAAGGACGACTTTGTTGAAAGGCACGGCCAGCAACAACAGCAGCAGCAGCAGTAGTTCTACCCATCTGCGTTTTTATTACTAATTTTAAGGCTTATTTTGTTTCTAATTCACATCGTATTTTTATTTGCGAGCATTTGTCCTTCAATTTGGGGTCGTTTTAATTGTCGCTCATCATTGATCAAAGCCAGTTTGGCGCGCTTAATCTCGAGGTCGAGATCCGCCTCTTCGGCTGAAAATTCGCGGTCACGAACCTTCTGCATAGTAGGGATCATTAATTGATTTTTTAATTGTTAAGGCAAAAGCAGCAGCAGAAGAAGCCGGTGAATCGGAAGGGAATTCTACATCTTCCTCCGTGTCTCGAACGTCCAATCCTTCGACAACAGCTGATTCTCTCCCAAGAACATCGAAAACTATTTCGTCGACCTGCAACAATTATTGAACAGTCAGCATCGTTTAGACGAACCAGCAATATAATATGCGCAACTTACATCAGAAAAATGGATGGCACATTCTCCCGATTTCTTTACCATATTTTTTTAATGCATCACGCTTGGCACCGCCACAAATTTGGTCTCACAGATGCTGCCAATTTTTGGAAGTAAAATTTGCACATCCTGCTGCAATTTCTGCTTTTCTTAAGTCTTCCTAAGCCGCTTTTTTTGTAAGTGTGCTGCTAAATTGTCCCAGAAAACCTTCCTTCTTGTCTCGGACAAGCTGACAAACAACTTGTCGGGGACTAACACTTATATTTAGAATCTTTAATAATAGTAAAATAATATGTGAATATAGCATTAAATGTCAGTCATAGAGCATAATTTTTAGTCCAGTTTTATGAATTAGTTAGATTAATCGCAACTTATAAGCGGAAGCAGGAATTCTCAGCGGCAAAATCACAATAATTCTTTGGCGAAATTTTTTGATCAAAAGAATGAATTGACGACAAAAACAACGACAATGGCAGCAGAAGCAGCAGCATTAATCCATCCCTGCAGCATCAGCAACAGCAGGAAACTAATATAAACAACTTGTTGTCCGTAACTTTGACTTATTCATGTAGCAAAATTGCAGAATCTTTATGCTCAGTCACAACACTTTGCTTAGGATAAAAACATATTTTGAAGATTTATGGAATGTAAAATAATTTTATAAGCTCGGTTTAATCTGTCAAGGTTCTCATTTTAATTATCTGTAAATAACAGAAATATATACCATGTAACATAATAATTCACTGACTTTTTAAAATTTACTTTATTTGTTATTTTGAAGCTTTTTCGGGCTCATCGAGTACCAAAAATCAAGACGAGTCCTTAAAATTTAATTGAAACATAAACTTATTTACTCGGTGTTAAATTCTCACACTCGATGATGAAATTATATCAAGTGTAATTCAGCATTCGATGAGACCAAGTCATAAATAAAAATTAATTGAAATAAACACTCGATTTGTTCGTCAAGTCGAGTCATCAAGTCGAGAAAGAAAGAAGCTAATTTGGCAATTAAAGAAAATAAAAATTTATAGGCGATTTTGCTTATGTTAAAGAAGTCTCACTTAATAAATATTCTTCTTATTATGAGACTATTAGTCCCTCATTTCCTCAGTAAGTACCCAATTCAGTTACCAAGCTTTGTAAAGTGCTTCCACTGTATTTGAAAGGGTGAGGTTTTCCACAGAATTTGCCAAATTCAAAGCCAACTTTAAAAGAATTCGTTTGTGAAGGTTTGCCGTTAGTTCAGAAAAAGCAAGCCCACCAATTGAAGCGTCATCAACTTCAATCTAAATTTGATTATAATGTAAAAAATGTAATTAAAATTTAATAATAATTCGTGTAATTAATTACCTGTTTTTAATTATGAATTTTTGAGTCTTCATTGTTACCGCTATTTTTTTCACAAATCATATAATCCTTAATAATTTTAAAATTGTCTTTACTACAAGAAAAACTTACAAATTAAATAAATTTTTAAAATTTTTAATTTAATTTAGAAATTATATTTTTTATAAAATTATTGCTCGTTGGAAAAGCAAAGTGATTGATTGTTTAATGCCCTCGGAATGGACTTGGTCCATTGTGTCAAAAGCATTTGCCAACATTTCGTCATGTTGAATTATGCCTTGGTAAACTTCCCGCAAAAAATCGTAATCGCGCATTATGCGGAATTTTTACTTTTAAATTTTTTAATCATTTCTGAAAAAATGCATTCGAAAATCTCTTGAACCAGTGAAAAATTTAATTTAAAATTGAAAGAGATTATCAAATAAATAAAAAATCTTCAATTGCATCACCATGATCAGATATTCCATCAGGGTGAACGGGAGTATTCAGAATTTTTAACAGCCCCATGAAGTTGGAACTTCTCTAGCAATTTTCAAATCAGTATAACTGTGCACCCAATCAACATGATAATCTCGGACCAATCAACTTACTTCCATGCTTGGCAATTTGATAGGCATGTACAACCGCTGACTCCTTAAAACCCGAAAAAGGCCCAAATATGCACTAAAATATGCCTTAAAAAACTGCGCCAAAAATGGCTTTTAACCCTCAATAATGCTTATTATATAAATAAATTTGATTCTTTTTTTTTTTTTTGGTTTTTTAGATTAGTTTTTTTTCTTCTAATTTTTTTGATTTAAATTTTTTTTTTGTTTTCTTTAATTTTTTCCCTAAGTTCTTGCAAAAAGTTAAAAAAATTTCGGTTTTTATTTTTAAGAATGTATTTTTAAAAAATTCCCAAAAAAGTCGATCCTTAGGGGTGTATTTTTCGCTTTTTTCGCATTTTTCTATAAAAAGTTTGCCAAAAAATGGCCGAAATATGCTCTAAAAACGCAAAAATGGCCAAATATGCATTTATTTTCAAAACCCATCAAAATATGCTTTTATATATGCACTAAAAACCTTCACCAAATCAAAAAATTTTAATGCAGAAATGCTATTTTTGAGCCCCTTTCTTTATAGCATATGCGCAGAAAAAATATGCAAAATCATACAATAATATAATTTTTTTTTTCTGAAACTTGGACATTTAATGGAAAAAATGCCAACAATTTTTAGTTTAGAACTTTTCGGATTGTATGCCTCCGTTGGACCTGTGCGAATTGCGGCAAAAAAAGACTTGTTAAGGGTGAGAATCGAAATGATCGATTCGGTGAACCCAACTGCCAAATGGGAGTTGTCTTCCGACTTTTGATTGGGGACTAATGAAAGAGACGTCGGGGGTTTTTCCAGACAATTGACAATTTATGTATTCCAATTTAAATAAAAAAGCAATGAAAACCCAAACAATTGTTAGGAGAAGTCCATAACATAAATTAGTATAATTGATTATATTCGAATGAATGAAAGGGTGGGAAAAACAATAATTGATTATATTCGAATGAATGAAAAGGTGGGAAAAACAAACACCAAAAATTTAAACATAATGCCGCACAATTATGTATAAAAATAAAAATAAGTCTCAAAAAGTCCAATAATGCCACCGGTCCCAAAATCATTGCCTTTCTTTTGATTTTTCTAACTAATAAAATTAAAACCTCAAAATTCTAAATTTAATTAATTTTAGATTTCTTAACAGAAAATTTTTGTAACTTTTAAAACAATATATTAAGCAATTTTGTTCAAAAAATGAACAAATTTTGCGATTTTGGGTTAACGCGGACGATCATACTCTCTGAGCTTGAGAACAAAAAACTTTTTTGAAGATAAGGGGTTGCATTGTTTCTTAAAAAACTGGGGCCTTTAAGATAAGACTTGGCAAGGTAATAAAAAAGCTATCCAAAAAAGAGCTGCATGCCATTGTCGAATTTTTTCCATAGCGCTTTTGACTCTGAATCGAAATCAAAAGCAGGCACATTGAAAAGGATGGTGCTAGGACGAAGTCCGAATAGGGCAAGTGTGGGCGAAGTCCGAATAGGGCAAGTAATTAAATTTAATTAAAAAAATAATAATAATTTATAAAATATTAATTTTTCGTTTATATTTAAAACATTTGGATACTTATTAGCTTTTGAATAGAAATTTATTTTATTAAATAAAGTTATTTTGTTAATACGTAAAATGTTTTATGTATATACATTTTAATGTGTTTACGACACCCCATTTTATTCCGTAACTTTGTCAAATGACGGTCAATCTTAACGATCTTGGTATCAAAAAATAGCTTAATCGAAATCTCAGTTGACCTTTTTCGGCATTTTTTGGAAGAACTCAGTTAAATCGGGTTTTAAACCGATTTAAAAAGTATGTCATTTTGCTTACAAAAGGGAAAAATTTTGGGTATAGAAAAATATAAAATTGTTTATACACTGAATTATCTACAAGATGCATAAAACCGTGTCCCAAGGTTCAGTAGTAGCCGAATTATAAATAGAGAGATGGTAATTTTAGGATAAAAAATAGCAAAATAGGCATCTAAAAAGGCAAAAAAAAAATGCCGCAAACCAGCATTAAGTTGTGGTATCTATTTCATCAAACAATTATAACAACTTTTTTATCAAGAAAAAAAAATTATATTATTGGAATCATTTTTTGGGAATATAATCCCTATTGGTTAATTAAATTCATTAATTATGATTTAAATATATTTTTTAATTAAATTTAATTACTTGCCCTATTCGGACTTCGCCCACACTTGCCCTATTCGGACTTCGTCCCAGCACGCAAAGGATTAATTATTCTTTGTTCCCAATTAGGCTTTCTTTCACATAATTTGTTACTTGTCATAAAAGAAATTAGCAAAAATATGTGTCCCATTACTTTTGGCGCACTTTGTTTTTGAGACAAGTAAAAATTGAAAATCTATTGGGGAGATTTGCGATGGCTTAAAAAATTTTGAATATTGAGCTGATGTTGATAATTCAAGAAATATTGATGAAAGATTTAAAAATAAAACCAAAAATTTTGAAACTTTTTAAAAAGCCCAAAGAAAAATTTATTGGATTTATCAAAGTAATAACAACATTCTGATTAAATATATAACTATGAATGCATTATATTTATCCTAATTTGGTCATCCTTTCTATCATTTTTTCTCTTCAAAATCAGTGCACCAAATATGCCGAATCATAAGCACTATTTCCAGTTGCTATGCCGCCCTCATTTTTGCTAGCCAATTTGGTCTTCAGACTGATGGCCAAAATTTATTGGATTTATCAAAGTGATCACAACATTTTGAGTATATATATCAAACTGTAATTTATTGTATTTATCCTAATTGGTCACCCTTTCTCTCATTTTTTCTCTTCAAAAATCAGTGCACCAAATATGCCGAATCATAAGCACTGTTTCCAGTTGCTATGCCACCCTCATTTTTGCTAGCCAATTTGGTCTTCTGCTGATGGCCAAGCTGTGCATTGTTCAACACTTCACCGTTTGAAATATTGCCGAACAAAGTGCCATAAATGCCCAATTCCGGGGTCACCTCCTCAAAAAAGTCGCCTCCGTTGCTTCCTTCTTTTTTCTTTGTCCAAACAATGTGATTCTGAATTTGGATAAGTAAATTTATTATAAGTTTAATTGAAAACAAAAACTTTAAACAAATGAAATGAATGAAAATTGAAACCGAGTAATTTTTTAAATTAAGTTCTAATTGCTATTTTTTTTTCCAATTTTACCTTCCCAGACATCGGCAGTAATTTTTCCATCAAAATGTATGCCCAGCGTTTGTCAGCACCGAAATTTTCCAAAGTTTCGAGAATTTCATTGGCCGAAATAAATTTTCTTCACATCCTTTTTAATCAATGCGTCCCACAATGCATATTCTGTTTTCTTCAGTACAAAATTATTTGGATGTTTTTTGACTCTCTAAAAGAATAATCAAAATATTACTAATAGAATTTTTATTACATTTTTAATATTTTATTTATTCTTTTACTTCAATTATCTCAGAAAATGGCCCATTGTTCTCATTCTCTTCAATTCTACACATGTTTGCATAAGTGTCTCGGATGGCTTTAATTAATGGAGCTTCTTCAGGGTTTGGGAAAATCATTCAACATTCCAGGCTCAGAGAGCACCTAACAACAACAATAATAATTAAAAAATGCGAATGTGAAAAATAATTTGAAATAATTTAAAAAGAATTAGAAAAATAAAATCAAAAATTGTATTATTGACTTAAAATGTTGGACAATGAATGTGACCTGTTGCATTTTTTTCGAGTGTGCAAATGCGACAGCAAGCGATGGTGCTTTCTGGTAAAAAAATTTAATCTAATAGAATTTTTTATTTTTTACTATTGCTGTCGACCGTTCAATCATCCGTCGAACTTCCATTAAATCTGAATTTTCGCTAAGCATAGTACGCGATTGAACACAACAGCAACATCATGGCGTTGATCGAGACGCAATGAAAAATCATTCTCGTCGAGTGTAAGACTAATTTTTGATTTTATTTTATATATTTTTGCTATAAAATTCACTCACCGTTCTATGCCACGCTGCAATGACAAACAATACACATCTATGCCAAAGTTCATCAAGTAATTCCGTATTAAGATTGTTTCTTTAAAATTATATACATTGGTTGCAATTATCACAATGACTGCTTTTGGCTTTTCAAATTTTAACCTTAAAAATATTCAAACAATTTAATTTAATTTTAATTAAACTTAATCATTTTTACCAAGCTTTGTAAAGTGCTTCCACAGTATTTGAAAGGGTGAGGTTTTCCACAGAATTTGCCAAATTCAAAGCCAACTTTAAAAGAATTCGTTTGTGAAGGTTTGCCGTTAGTTCAGAAAAAGCAAGCCCACCAATTGAAGCGTCATCAACTTCAATCTAAATTTGATTATAATGTAAAAAATGTAATTAAAATTTAATAATAATTCGTGTAATTAATTACCTGTTTTTAATTATGAATTTTTGAGTCTTCATTGTTACCGCTATTTTTTTCACAAATCATATAATCCTTAAGGTTTAAAATTGTTCTTTACTAGTTGCAAAATTTTAAACATTTTAAAATTTTATTTATAAATTATTTATTTTTTTATAAAATTTACTGCTCGTTGAAAAAGCAAAGTGAGTGGTTGTTTAATGCCTTCGGAATAAACTTGGTCCATTATGTCAAAAGCTGATGATATTTGGTCATGCCCAGTTACGCCTTGTTAAACTTCCCGCAAAAATAGGTAATCGCGCATTATTCGAAATACAACAAATTAAATGCCTAAAATTGTAAAAATAAATAAACAATTCAAAAACTTCGAAATAAAATTTTTGTTAAGCGTATCTATTATATTAAAGCAATTTTCAAAATATTAAAAAAATTGTCAGAGAATAATAACCTCATCTAACCAACTAATCATAATGAATTTAATATTTTTTTCATATAATAAAAAAATGTATTGAATTATCAAAAAGGCTAAATATTTTTTTATGAAAAATTTATTAAATAGTATGAAGAGCTTATCGAGTAGCTTGTGATAATATAGGAATGAAGCTAAATTTTCATTTAGAAATTTCCAAAAATGGAAATTATTTCCCTTTTGTGAATTTGACTCAAAAATTCCGAAAATTCATTTACCGTATGTTTTCCTTAAGTTAAGCCATTTTTATGATAAAAAAAAAATCAATTAAAATTAATAAAATTTGTAATTTTTTGTTAACGGATTGTTTTCCGTAACAAATTGTGAAATAAATATTTTATTGTTATGTAAAATAAAATTAAAAATAAATTAAAATTTTTGTTTAATTTAATATTTTCATTCGATAATCACCTGAACTTGACGAACTAATCTCATTTCCAGCGGATGCATTTTTGGGAGGTGTCGAGTCCAAAAAACGAATGCACAAAATGAAAATCAAAAGAATTTGTAGGGAAACTTTTTCAATAACCATATTTTCTAAAAAGTTGAATAAAGATAGGAATATTAAGTATGAATAACGTTTTTTTTAAAAATTCCCGAAAATAATACAATAAAAAAATATACGTCGGAAAAAAAATTCTCATTCGAAAATTTATGCTAAATAAAAAATAAACTTTATAAATTTGATTTTTTCTGCTCTTTTTGTAGCAAAAAATTATAAAGCCAGATGCATGGCATAGAAGCAAATATTTTGCTTTTTCATTTTGTTAAATCTAGGGTTACACGGGTCCGGATACCCACCCGACCGGGTCCAGACGCGGATACCCGGTTTTTCAAGACCCGAACTCGGTACCCGGACCCGGTTTGGATCCAATACCCGACCCGGTAGGACCGGGTCCAACCGGGTCCAAAAATACACCGGTAAGAATGGGGGATCTTGGTCAAATTGTTGAGCAAAGTTGTAGGAAAATTTTTTTTTTTAATTTTAATTAATATTTACTTTAAAAAAGTCACTGTTTATTGCTCCTGTGGCTTAGTGGTTAAAAGTTTAAACAAAAATAACTATTCTTATTTGCATAGAATTCTACAAAAAATTTCTTATTTTTTTACAATATCCCCATAAGCAATTTAGAATAATGTTACCATATATTTCTTGAAAATTTGGACAATTTGGTACAAATTCTGTAAACACATTGGCTAAAATCAGAAAATTTGCTCATTTTTGAATAAATCTTTAATAAATCAGAGTAAATTTTTAAATTTTTCCGCCGGCGCCTATCGACACCGCCGGACCCACCCAGTCCCCAAAGTTTAAAAAAAAACATGCCGCAAAAAAGGTGGTTTGAATAGCAACAAAAAAT
>SIJG01000086.1:586666-620140 GCA_023374025.1 Heterodera schachtii | reverse complement strand
GTTGCATTTAACAATTATTGTGAAAAATACTATGTATTCAAATTTTCAAACCTACACAACAGATGGATTCTTAAAAAAGATATAACAAAGAAAGATATTAAAATAATATCGTATAACAATTTTATATTTTTAACATTAGTTTAATGAGAAACGTATGAATGTCAAATTGTAGTTCTAGTTTATTTAAAATTTAATTTTAAAAACCGGTTATTTTTAGAAGACGATTTATCTTATAAAATTTATTTGCTTTTTTTTAATGAACTATATTTGAAATATTTAATTGGTTATTAATTTATTTTTTCAAATTAAAGTTGTTTTTAGGACTTTTATTTGTTCAAATGAAAATATTTCCTAATCTTCAAGTGGCCAAAAATGGATAAAATATTAATCTCATAGCTATATAATCCTGATGCTTATTATGTTAATATTACAATCTGAGTTTGTTGTTTATTTAAATAATCACGTTTTAGAGCGTTTTAACGTGAAACTTTAGCGCTGGTCGTCAATGAGCAATTTTTTTTGTTTTTCGTTACAAAATACAAAACAAAATGATTCTTAGCTCTTTCTTACATTATTTGGAATTTTAATATCTTATATAAAAAGGAATTTAATATTAATATTTATAATATTTTAGCCTTTATATCTATAATTTTTCTTCATAATTTTAAAAATTTATTAAAATGACTTTTTTTAGATTATTCTAGTCATTTAAAAAAGTTGTCTTGGTTTATGAACTTTACTCTTTATTCTTTTTATGTCATCTTTTTAATATATTTTATATTCTTAATAATCTTATTACTTTCTTTTTTTAATACTAACATTAACAGCCTTGGTAAATAAATATCTCTGAAAATTATTGATGTTAAATTGGTAAATATCATTAATTCTTATGATTTAAAAATGTAAATAAATGTATAATTTATCTCAATTTTCAATTGTTTAAAAGAAGTTTGTTTGGAAAATATTAATAAATGAGAGATGAAATAATCTATAATATCTATTTTTCAACTGTTACCATAATTTATCTTTGAAAAATAACAAACGCAATCATTATAAGCTAAATTCTTTTTAAATTATTTATAAATATAAATGAAAAATCTAAAAAGTTAATTTGATTTTTACTTCTTATTTTTAAATTTATAGTTTACATATATGAAATACTTTTTTAATTTTATTTGATGCCTATTCTTGTCGACCTTCTGCCGGGTTTAATCTCGATTTCTCATAAGATATTTTTAAAAAGTCAATTATTTGTTAATGATTTTTTTAAATTAAAAGCTTATTAATTATAATTAGTTTTCATATTTAAATAATTTTAATTTAATCTATAATCATCAGTTTATTTTTAAATTTTTTTTAAAAAATAAGAGTTGTTTTAAAAATTATCAATTTTAAGAAAATGAATTTTGAGATAAAATACCGCATATGAAAAAATCTCTGAATGAATAAATTGAATACTATTCGTAGTATTTAATTTGAAGATTGAATTTATTAATAACAATTTGCAATAATTTCTTACCTTGTAGACCTTTAAGTATTTGATTCGGTTTGGTCCATTTTATTCTGTTTTCTAATGAGTTTTATTTTCTATTTGTTATATTACTTTTTATTTTAACTCTCATGATATTTTATTTTCTTATTTAATTATCCTCATTCTCTTTCCCAGGCCAATTGCTTCCTCCTCATCCAAAACAATTTTCTTGATGCGAAGTTTCCGAAATCGGTAAATTATTTTTGCAATTAATTGTCAGATGATTTTAATTTTTTATCCTTTCATTTATATATTATAAGAACAAAATTTAATAAGAATTTATCTCCTGTTGCATAAATGCATGATTTATAAAGATTTTTGAGTGCATTGAAATTGTTAAATTAAAGAATAATTTCTTTGTTTTCAGTACTTATTTCATATAATTTTTAAAATATTTCGTATATAAAACAATATAAAGCAATTCTTTTTTGATGATTAGTCTTTCGTTAGTGAACGGTGAATTCTATGTATTTCTGTATTATAACTAAATAATTACTTGCTCTATTATCATTTGTTTAAAAAATTCGTTTTAAATTTATTGAATTTTTCTATAAAGAAATAAATAATCACTAGGGTTCGAAGTTGTATGATTTTGCATATTTTTTCTGCGCATATGCTATGAAGAAAGGGGCGCAAAAATAGCATTTCTACGTTAAAATTTTTTGGTTTGGTGAAGGTTTTTAGTGCATATAAAAGTATATTTTGAGGGTTTTCGAGAATAAATGCATATTTTGCCATTTTTGCATTTTTAGAGCATATTTTGGCCATTTTTTTGGAAATTTTCACAAGAAAAATGTGAAAAGGCGAAAAATACACCCCAAAGGATCGACCTTTTTGGAATTAAAAAAAAAATACACCCTTAAAAATCGAAAAATTTTTAACTTTTTGTGAGAAATTTTTGGAAAAATTTTTTATTTTAACATATAAAAAAATTAATATTTGGAAATTCAATATTTTTGCAATTGTATATAAAAATACTCCTTAGCCCTTGTTGTGGTGATTTCAAAGTCAATTCTTAATTTATACACAATTTTTGGCATTTTTTTGAAAGTTAAAAGCCATTTTTTTTTGGCTGTTTTTAAGGCATGTTTTAGTGCATATTTGGGCAATTTTTGGGTTTTTAGAGCATATTTGGAGGATTTTTAGTGCATATTTTATGCATATTTGGCATTTTTTAGTGCATACAACTTCGAACCCTAATAATCACTATTATTGAATTCCGAAATTTATATATATATTTTACTGAGATTATTTTTTATACTTTAAAAATATAAATATTAAAATACTTAGACATCGTCTTTAAATTTATTTTCTTACTCCTATTTTTAATATTATTTTTTGTTGTTTTTGATTTAAATTTCGATTCTTATGCAGTCCATTTATATATCTGAAATTTTTTTTTGTGGTTTGTCGATAAATGATTTGGCATTTGTCTATATTTGCAGAATTTTGAGTTATATTTAAAAATTTTTCAAATTGATTGCCTACAAAAATAGACACATTTGGCAAAACATGCCAATCCCCAAAAATTTTGCATTTTGGTCATTGCTTTAAATTGCTCATTTAAAACGTTTATTTCTATCACAAAATAAATTTTCCATTGTAGGAATTAGGTTTTTTAATTGTTTATAAGCATTTTTAATATTATTTTTCATTTATTTTCTTTAATAATTTTTATTTATTTATTTCTTTTTGATATTTTACTAAAACTTATAATTTTTGTGGGTTTTAAAGTTTGATTAGATTTATATTATGAAACGAATGTTATTATTTTACAAAGTGTTTTTTATGTGACGTGATTCGTATAAGCTTTCTTAATAATATAATGAGAATTTTCTGAATTAAAACTCATATTTTTTAAATCGATAAGATAGAGATTTTTTAAATAGTTCAAGGAATTCAAAAAATTAATATGCATTATTTTATCTAAATTAATTAAATAATATATTTATTTATGCAAACCAATTGTAATATTTTTAAAGAGAGTTTCGATTAGAAAAATGATAGGACGAAGATGTTTCAAGATTATTTGGGATTAATTAGTGAATAATAAAATAGTTGCTCAATAAGTGAAAAATAAAATACTTGCTCAATCTAAAGATTTCTATTTTATAAATATTAAATCGATTAATAATTTTTTTGTTTTTCATAAATCATAATCCGCAAAAGAAATAGGTATTTATTTACAAAATTATATTGTTATTCATAATGATAAATTATATAGGTTTTCACTAAATAAGTTTTACATTTAATTTGGCCCCATTTGACCCGTGTATAATAAAATAATTTATGTTAGTTTATCTCCGACTGTTCTTCCTCCGCCATGCCATCGTCTTCTTCACCGTCCATGGCATCATCTTCAAGCTGTTCACCATGTGCCAAATCCGTCTGTTCCTCCTCTGCCATCTCTTCGCCGGCATCCATTTCTTGGTTGTTGTCCGACACATCGCCTCCTTCCTGTTCAGCTACAACTTGTGCACTGGACGGTTCAGTCTCGACAGGCTCAGCCTTTGGCTTGGCTTAAATGGCCAAATTGGCACAATGCCATTCATTATGTTAGAATTTCATAAATTTACCTGCTGCTGGTGCCTTTTTGTTCTTTGCTTTGTCTAAAATTCGTTTTTTTAATGAAATTATTTTAAAATATTACCTTTCTTTACTGCATCTTTCCCTTTTCCTGCATTCTTTGCCGGCTTTTCTTTCTTGTCTAAATATTGAAAAAAATTTCCAGAAAATCTTTTTCAAAAACTCAACTAACCCTTTTTCCCTTTCCGTCTTTTTTGCCAGCTTTTTTGCCATCCGTTTTGCCACCTGATTAATTTTAATTATTCTTGGATATAATTAAACATATTATATTCATTACCTTTTGCAGCTTTTCCTTTTGCTGGGCTGTCACCTTTTGGCGAAGCTTTTCTTTTGGCAGGCGATGCAACAGTTACTTAATTTTAAATTAAATTATTAATTAAATATTATATGTATTCACCTTTTTTGCCGTCCTTTTTCATTGCTTTTGAGTTAGCTAAAAACTGGAAATTAATTAATTTTATTTTCTTAATTTTATTACCAGTCTCCAAAATAACAGCCATCACCAGGCAAACCATGGCCAGGAAGAGAACGGCACGCATTTTTATTAAATTTTATTTAATTATTAATATTTAATATTATTGTAAAAAATTATATTTTTGTTTGTATATCTTTTTATTGCTTTTATATTCCTCTAATTTACAGACCGGAAAGATGCCAATCATTTAGAATTTATTTTATTTAAAAATATAAAATGATGAATGGAATTTGAAGGATTTGCCTTCAGAAGTTTAATTAAATAAACTGTTGATGAGTTTCTGAATGTTTGTTAATTTTTCGCATTTACTACTTTTCAGAACGTTGAGTAAGTTTGTATTTTACTACTTTAAATATTTTGAAATAACTAAATCCAACCATGTGTAACGGATGAATCATTATTATTATTATTACGTTTTTTAATTAGCATAAAATTCACAAAATTGCCCTTTTTGTTGAAAATGATAAATTGTCTTTACCCGGGAGCAATGCCCACCTTATGAAACGTATTTTAATTTAATCTGTGCTAACCCAAACATTTATGCTTTTGTCGTGCTTTGTTTATTAAATTTTAATTATATAAAAAATTCTTAAATTTTGAATCTGCTTGTCTTATTTTTTCCTTAATAATTTTGCTACTAACATTTTAATGTTTAAATTTTCTAAATATAAAATATATATTTTTTGTTTTGCTGAAGATAAGAAGATTGTAATTTTTATTTTCATTATTTATTTATTTTACCATTATTTTGGCTTTTTATTTGCTTTTTCTATCCTATTATTTAGAAATTGTTCGTTTATTACGGCTTGTGACCTGAAAAATAAAATATTTCTGAATTTAAATCAGGTCGTCTCACACCTATTTAAACACTAATTTTTGATATCTATTTTTTGCGGGTTAAGCACCTAAAATCCAGGTTCAACTGATTTGGTTAAATTTTTTAATATGGATATTTTTTACCTTAATATTTTTCTAAATTGAGTATTTTGTTCATTAAATGTTTATTTGTTCTTTTAATTTATTTTGTTCATTAAATGTTTATTTGTTCTTTTAATTTATTATTTATAAATTTTACAAGTTTTCCCTTTTTATTAAGAAACACCAATTTTTTTACTGAATGTTATAGTTATTTTAGTAAATATTGTACCATTTTTTTGTATAAATGCATATTTATTCTTTTAGTTGTTTTTTAAAAATTCTTTTTCAATTTATCGAATTTTGTCCATCTTTTCATTTTGTAAATTCTTAATGACATTTATTCTATAAGTTTTCGTATTTAATTTTAAAGGCAGATTTATGAATTAACATTTTGTAATAATTTCTTGCAATATACTCCTCAAGAAACTTTATGGGTTCTGCTGTGTTGAATTCAATAGATTCTTTTTTCTAATGAGTATAATTTTCTATTTTTTTTTAAATTTTGTTGTATTACTTTTCATTTTAACTCTCATGTTTTTTATTTTTTATTTACTTGATTCCCTCATTATTCTTCAGCGGTCCTTTCCTTCCTCGTCTCTTATTTTTTTGTTTAAAACTCACATAATAAATTGTTATTAAGTGCATTTTTTATTGTAGGAGCCAAATTTATATTTTAGTTAAATATTATACAAATTATTTCGGAATATAGCTAGTTGTGAGTTTTAAGAGTAGAAGTAATGTTTTAAAATATTTTCCAACTGCTTATTTACAACAATAGACAGACACATTTGGCAAAACATGCCAATCCCCAAAAATTTTGCATTTTGGTCTTTGCTTTTAATTGTTCCATTCAAAATGTTTATTACTATCACTAATTATTATTATGTTTCTTGATTTGATAATACAATGACTTATAATTTTTTCTTTAACAAATAAATGACATACATTTTCCACTGAAGAATCATTTTATATTTGTTTAGAACTATTTTTTAATTATTTTTACTAAATTAAACTTAATGGCCAAGAAAAGTATATTTATTAAAAAAGATGAATTTTTTAATATAAAAATTATATAACTTTTCTGTTGCTTAATATTACTTCTTATTTTTATTGAAAAAAGTAATTTTAAATATACTATTGTAAAAATTGCATATTAACTTTATTCCGGTAGCAATTCAACTCTAGTTGTATTTAAATTTTTCGCTTAGATTATTTCAATTTAAAAAAATAAGAATTATATTTTTTTGTTTCATACACCTTCTGCTTCTCATAGTTTTTCGGGTCGTAGTATCCTTTGTTACTGGGTTGTAAGGTTAAGATTTAAAAGAATATTATTTTGCTCTGCAATTACTTGAAATAAAACATATTTTTATTTAGTGATTTTGATTTGTTTTATATGTTTAATTTTTATAAATAAACATTTACCATTTACACTTTTCGAGATTTTTAATAGTTTTTAAATTATTTTGTTTTCTTTTACTTCGGCTTTTTGTCACGGTCTTCTTCTTCTTCTTGCTTATGATCTCACAGAATGACCCCGCTTCAATAATGTCGCCTGACGAGACATCAAATAACATTTTCTCTTTGCTATTTTAGCAAATAATTGTTAATTCACCTTAATTTAAATTAAATTAATTTGTTGGAAATATTAAGTTGGTGAAAATAACTTCTTATTTAACTTAAATTTTGAATAGTGTTTTATAAATATTTTTGTTTCATTAAATTTTATATTTATTCATTCTTGCTCTCTTTTCTTTATTATTTTTCTCATTAAAGTATTAAATACTAAAAAATAAAACATAAAATAATTTTTCTGTTTGAATATTAGAAAAATAGTATAAAACTGTAAAACATTCAAATACTTAAAAACCAACATATATTAATTTAATTTTTAAAAATTCTTTTTGTCGTGTTTATAAGTGATAAGTATTCGGAGTAGGACAAAACGTCGTCAGCCGAAACGTCGTCGGACGAATTTTTGGACCATAACTTTTTTCTTTCTCAACCAAATTTAAACAACTTGCTATTATTCGAAAGCATTTAAAAAACGCTATCAACCTGGAAATTTTCAAAATTTTTTATGCATATATAAAAAAAATTCAGGGCAAAAAGATTTCGAAAAACTAGGTTTTTGAGTTCCTTCTGGCGCCATAACTTTTGTGAAACTTAACGAAAATTTTTGAAATAAAATTACCTACTTTTACCAATTTAAAATAACATAAAAATAAAATACATTTATCGAATTTTATAAGAAAAAAATGTATGTTAAAACGTAATCAAATTAATTCGATTATTGATTCAAATTTCTGGCAACTAATTAAAAATATATATATAAAAGTAAAAATTATTCTTTTAAATAATGTTACAAATTTATTCATACTCAAAAATAAATTTATCCATAATGACTAAAATATAACAACCAGATAGGAAGAAATAAAGAAGACAGAGCCGAATGGAATTTGAAGCACATTTCAAGATAGAGACGTAAATATTATCGAACAAATTAATAAATTTATATAAAAAAGTTTCACAAATAAATGTAATTTATACGAATTGGTTCACTCCTTATGCTGAATGATAAAAATAATTAAGCACGGAGCAAAAAATAAATTAAATGTCATCATTTTGAAATTTTTTTTATAAAAAAATTCAGCACAATTAACATTTAGTAATTTTTGTATAAAAATCCTATAAAATTTTTAGTAAATGACAAATCAAATTAAATGAAATCAAAAATGTTTTAAAAAATAAAAAATTAATAAACATTGCTGAAAATAAAAATTAAAAAAATTTATAAATTTCACTCATTTAATACTTATTTAATAAAATTTAAAAATTTTTTTTTAACGGAAACAAATACATATGTATTGAGGATGCATATCTAAAAATATTTAATAAAAAATGTAGAAAAAAATTTATAATGGTGTTGCCAAGGTTAAAAGAAGAAATTATAAAAAATTGAAAAATACACACCTATATGAGGAAATAGCAACATTTAAAAAAAATAATTAATTTAATAATTAGCACTTTTGACATATATTAGAAAGACATACTTACAAAAATAAAGTAAAATTTAAAAGAAAAACAATAAAAAAATAAAACTATTTTATTAACAATTAAAATACAAATCAATTCGCAAAAAACTTGTAAATGCAATCCGACAAAAAACGAAAAATAATTTTATATGCATGAAAAAATAAACAATAAAAAATTAATCAAATTATATAAACCAAGAGAAGTAAATAAATGTCAGAAATTTATATATAATGAAAAATAAATTAAAATATATTAAATATAAAAAGAATAAAATATTAATTATTAAAAACAAACAAATGTTTAAACAACTAATACAAAAAACTATAAAATATTATTTTTTGATGAAATCCTAACTTTAATATATAAATACAAAAAACTTTTTCAAACATAAAAATATTGAATTTATTTTTAACTAATAAGTCATTCTATCACAGAATTAAGTAATTAATCTTAAAATTTTAATATAAAAAAATTAGAAGCAGAAAAGGTTTTACTGCAACTCACAAATAGTTAAACTCAATAATTGTGGTTACAAAATTAAATTTTTTCGAAGAAACAAAAGGTATTATAATTTAATATTATTCAAATAATTAAAAATAAAAATAAATGTGTACTAAAATTTTTTTTTACAAAATTAAGAAGAAAGCATATGTATATAATTAATAACAATTGATAAATGATTTAATTTATCCAATTAATAATTTTATGTAAAATGTGTCAACCGAGAGCAAAACACGCCGTCAAACGAGAAGGAACGTGAGTTGCTTATAAAAATAAAATTATTTAATAGAACGTCAATTTAAAAATCAAAAAATAAATAAACATAAAATTAAATTCAGTTCATAAAGTAGATGCAAAAAAGAATCAACATTTTTTTTGAGAAAAGGAATGATTCCGGGACAAGAAACCGTTTCAATAAATGAACCTCTACAAATACAACAAAGGTTTACCAAGAAAAAATATTTTTAAATTTGTGAAACTAAAAAAATTAATTAACTTATATTAGAAAATTTATTAAATGATAGCATCAATTAATAAAAAACAATAATTTGACGGGAAAACACATAAAAATTTAATCAATTAATTGAATATGCACATATTCAATAAACCCTTAAATTACACATATGGAATAAATAAATAATAAGTATGCGTGTAAATTAAGATAAATAAAGAAAAATTTAATCAAAAATCCAAAAACAATATTTTTCCAATTTATTATTTAAACATTCTAAAATCCAAAACAATATTTTTCCAATTTATTATTTAAACATTCTTCCCTTTTTCTTAAAGCCCTATAAAACTGCCTGCCTGCATAATATTCAAATTAAAAATTTGAAAACAAAATCACCAATAATAACAACATATATAAATATATAATTNAAGCACGAATTAAAGAATGAAAGAAAATAACATTACACAGATATTATTCTTCAATAAATATTTTTGCTTGTTCCATTTTAATATAGGAAACTTGAAAATTATAAATATATAAGTTAACAATATAAACAGCTGATCATGTTTACTTTTATTTTAATAAAAAAGATTAATTAATTAAATAATAAAAATACAAAGAAAATTGTTTACATAATTTGCAAAATAAAGTTTAAAATCCAAAAAAAAAAAAATTTAAAACAGATTCTTAAAATTAGATTCAAAATTTTCAATTAAGCAGCACCAACAGCAAAATTCCATGTTGTTAAATGATGGCCAACAGCAGCAACAGCAAAATGCCGTGTTGGTAAATGATGGCCAACAGCACCAACAGCAAAATTCCGTGTTGGTAAATGATGGCCAACAGCAGCAACAGCAAAATGCCGTGTTTTCCTCCCGATTTTGAGGCAAAGTTCACTGTCTTAGGACTGCAGAACTTCCCTTGGGACGGGTTGGATCATGGCCCCCTCCCCCCATTTTCCTCCCGATTTCGAGGCAAAGTTCACTGTCTTAGAACTGCAGAACTTCCCATGGGACGGGTTGGATCATGGCTCTCTCCCCCATTTTCTCCCCGGTTTGGAGGCAAAGTTCACGGTCTTTGGACCGCAGAACTTCCCTTGGGACGGGTTGGATCATGGCCCCCTCCCGCCATTTTTCAAATTTATATGTGCCACTGAAATAATAAAAATGTCAGCTTTCACTCACGGCAACATTTGCCATTTTGCTCATCGTATTTGCCATTAAACATCTCCCCACTCGGCCTTCAATTGGCAAAATAGAATGCATTTGTGATCTAACCAATATTTTCTTATTAAAATCATTCTGCTAAATATTTTAAAATTAATTTTTAGTGAATAAAATTCTTATTACTATTTTTTTATTAATGTATAGTTTCACTGTTAAAGGTATAAAATTGATTGGATCAATCAAAGTTTAATTTATGCTTATGAAAAACTGAGCATTTAATTTATAAAAATTCTATTTTTTATTATTTAGTTTTTCTTAATTGCAGATGTTGAACCCAAAAAATATTAGTAAGAATTTTTTAAATTAATTATTATTTTTCGTTGTAATTTTTTTTACTTTAGCCATCAATCTGGCTAATTGACCTTTATGAGCTGGACAAGAAGTGCCGTGTTCTTTGCAAAGAATGCGGAAAAAGTGGGTTATATAAATGAACAATTTTTGCGATATTAATCTAATTTTAAGAAAAATATAAGCTTATTGTGCCTGGCCTGCTGGTGGGCTCCGTCGTGGGAAAAATTTTTGGTCGAATTTTAAATGAGGATTTTTCAAAAAATCAACATAAATCCTCAAACTATCTCAAAACAGCAAAATTAGCAAATTTTTGTTGTTGATTATTTTTCATTTCGAATTTTCGATCACTGCCGTCGTGGCTCAAAATTTTTTCAAAGAAAATATAATAAATTAATTTTTTTTAAATCAATAAATAATTTGTGTATTTTTGCGTTTTTTAAATTGTAAAGATAATGAAAATACTGTTTTTGTTTTTTTAACAATTTCAAGGTTTTCTGTTATTCTGTTAGAACACAAATTTTAAACAAATGCTTTTTATTTCGTTAATTTATATTTTAGAAACAGTTTTATATCTCATTAATTTTTTGCACAAATGCTGGACTCAAACAATTTTAAATTTTTTTAAAGCACATAAAAAACTGACTCGCAAATCAAAAAACTTTAAAGTTTTCTTTGCAAGCATCAGCTTTATTGTAATTTTTAATATAAATTTTAATTATTTTTATTCTTATAATTTAAATGTTTACTCTTTTTATTATTACAATTTTTGTAACATTAATTACAACTTATTTATTTTGGTATAATTTTTGTCTTTTTGTTTTTTGCATTTTTATTTAATTTGTAATTATTTTTGAGAATAAGAGCATTTTATAGTAAAGCAAATTTTATTTTATATGAATTTTAATATTTTTTTTAATATGAGAAAAACTCTTTTATGCAAAATCTAATATTATTTAAATTTAAAAAAATTAAATTGTCTTAAACGGAGCTTAATGGAAATACAATTTTTCATATTAATTATTTAACAAATTTCATCTTACGATTTTTGGATGATTTTATAAGTTAAAATTAATTAAGTTTAATTCTTTAAATGAATTGACATAAAGGTGATTTTTTAAGTAGTTATCATAAGTTTTGTATTATTTAACTGATTTTATTTTTTAAATAATTTTCAATTATTGCTATTGAATTTTGCCTTATTAGTTTCAGTTTTTAAGTGAGCCTTTGCCCATATTCATTTAATTAATTATTCGTTCAAATATTTATTCTTTTATTTTTTAGAAAACGATCAGTTCGTTCTATGATAATATTTGTGACATTCAATTTTAATGAAGTGAATTAACTTTTAAAGTAGAATCGCAATTAATCTAACTAAACTACTGCTGTTTATCCTTTTATAAATTGGTTTTTTAATTTCTATTGCAGTAATATTTTTATTTTTACCTTGTTTAATATTTTAGTTCTTAAATGTTTAATATTATTTATTTTTATTAGAAATTATTCAAAATTATCACTATTGTCCCAATGGTAATTTGAATAAAGTATGAAACCGTTTTATCTTCATTTTCAAAAAAAAAAAAAATTTATTATCCAATCCACGATGTTTTTTTTTAAATATTGTTATTTGATATATTATAATAAATAAATTGCTTTATTACTCTGCTATTTATTCACTTTTACATATTTGGTTAATAATCGTGCGCAATTCTCATTGTTTGGAATATGGTTCGTTGACACAAATTTTCATACACTTATTTTTCTTAAGATCCATTCTTCATTCTATTTTTGACTAATTTTCTAATAATTAACTTTATCTATTAAACTTTTCATTCATTTCGATGGATTGTTAATTATGACTTTAATTATTAAATGTATAATAAAACCTTAGACAATTTCGAATCAATGATTTAGAAGCTTGACAACTCTATTAAAAAATATTAAATAATTCTTTAATAGCTTTCATGTATGGTTTTTTAGTTTTGCAACTAAAAATGAAGAGGCATTGAAATGGCACATTGTTGACACGCATCAAACTTATGCGTTTAAATTACTAAAAAGGCAGGTTGAAGGAGAGAGATTTTTAAAAATTGTTGAATGATAGCTATTAAACGCTGTTTTTTGAAAAAATTATTGCATTTTTTAATTTGTTTAATTAGTAGAATTTAATAAAAAAATTGCTTAAATTTTTTAATATTAATCGATATTATAATTACCTTCCACTAAAATTTATTGGTTTTTTTCTTATATTTTGTAAAATAGTAATGTCCATTTTTAATGAAAATCACAATTACTACTGTTTTAATGTAATTTTGCATTTAGTAAAAAAATTTTTAAGTCAATAATTTTTTTTAAATTAAAAAATTTTTTAGTTAGTTATATACATTAATAAAAAAATCAGGAAACATTTTTTAGAGTAATGTTAAAATAAATTAAAATATTAAAACGAACGGAATCCATAACAGAATTCGACATTTCATATTAATGATTTAAATTTAATTAACTTTCTTTCCTTTCATTCCTCAGGAAATGCACTTTTCCTTAAAAACAATTTCCTTTTATTCGTTTCAAAAGGTTTTTTCGATTTTTATTTTTCGCACTTATTTTTTTTTTAAGTCTTAGTTATTTTTTGTTTAGAAATTTTAAAAAGCGATTTTACTCGCTGACGCGAATAAAAAATCGCAAAGACTCATAAAAAACGCAAACAAACTAAAAATAAGACCAAAAAGATTAAAAAGTTAAAATTCAATAAAAATGTAGCCAAAGGGAACAAATTAAATGCTTTTTTTATATGACATAAATTTATAATACTGAATTAATGAAGTAAATTTGTTTTTCGTTGTTTTATTTGGCCAATAAAAATTGTTGTTAATAATTATTATAATTACACAAACTAGTTAATGTTAAAGTATTAGGACAAATTCTCGGCCAACCGCACTCGTGCACCGTCACAAATGGCTCTTTCGGGCCTGCATCAGCAGCAGCAAAATGCGGTGCTGTAAATGATGCCCAGCAGCAGCAGCAAAATGCTGTTTTGTAAATGATTGTTAGCAGCAGCAGCAGCAAAATTCCGTGTTGGTAAATGATGGCCAACAGCACCAACAGCAAAATTCCGTGTTGGTAAATGATGGCCAACAGCAGCAACAGCAAAATGCCGTGTTGGTAAATGATGGCCAACAGCACCAACAACAAAATGCCGTGTTGGTAAATGATGGCCAACAGCAGCAATAGCAAAATGCCGTGTTGGTAAATGATGGCCAGCAGCAACCACTTTTGATAATCAAACGCTTCGCATTGTTCCGGTCAAAATTGACCAAGAGGAGGACCAAGACGACCAGGAAACGGAGGAGGAAGATGAGGATGAAACGGAAGACTTTTTTGAAGAGCCGAATAAACAACGGGCCGTTGCAGACGAGAATAATTGCCAAGAATCGCAAATTTTGGACCAGATGGATGGAACTCTCGGAATTGAAGAGGAGAAATTTTTAGTTGAGCTAAAAGAGATTTTAGCCTGCTTCACACATCTAACCTCTCAACGCAAATCTTACTATGTGTCATGGCTCAGTTGGTTTTAAAACTAAAAAAGGTTTTGTATTTGCGGGTAGGATGAGTCCCCCCCCATTTTCCTCCCGATTTTGAGGCAAAGTTCAATGTTTTAGGACTGCAGAACTTCCCTTGGGACGGGTTGGATCATGGCCCCCTCCCAACATTTTCCTCCCGATTTTGAGGCAAAGTTCACTGTTTTAGGACTGCAGAACTTCCCTTGGGACGGGTTGGATCATGGCCCCCTCCCCCCATTTTCCTCCCGATTTTGAGGCAAAGTTCACTGTCTTAGGACTGCAGAACTTCCCTTGGGACGGGTTGGATCATGGCCCCCTCCCCCCATTTTCCTCCCGATTTCGAGGCAAAGTTCACTGTCTTAGAACTGCAGAACTTCCCTTGGGACGGGTTGGATCATGGCTCTCTCCCCCATTTTCTCCCCGGTTTGGAGGCAAAGTTCACGGTCTTTGGACCGCAGAACTTCCCTTGGGACGGGTTGGATCATGGCCCCCTCCCGCCATTTTTCAAATTTTTATGTGCCACTGAAATAATAAAAATGTCAGCTTTCACTCACGGCAACATTTGCCATTTTGCTCATCGTATTTGCCATTAAACATCTCCCCACTCGGCCTTCAATTGGCAAAATAGAATGCATTTGTGATCTAACCAATATTTTCTTATTAAAATCATTCTGCTAAATATTTTAAAATTAATTTTTAGTGAATAAAATTCTTATTACTATTTTTTTTATTAATGTATAGTTTCACTGTTAAAGGTATAAAATTGATTGGATCAATCAATGTTTAATTTATGCTTATGAAAAACTGAGCATTTAATTTATAAAAATTCTATTTTTTATTATTTAGTTTTTCTTAATTGCAGATGTTGAACCCAAAAAATATTAGTAAGAATTTTTTAAATTAATTATTATTTTTCGTTGTAATTTTTTTTACTTTAGCCATCAATCTGGCTAATTGACCTTTATGAGCTGGACAAGAAGTGCCGTGTTCTTTGCAAAGAATGCAGAAAAAGTGGGTTATATAAATGAACAATTTTTGCGATATTAATCTAATTTTAAGAAAAATATAAGCTTATTGTGCCTGGCCTGCTGGTGGGCTCCGTCGGGGGAAAAGTTTTTGGTCGCATTTTAAATGAGGATTTTTCAAAAAATCAACATAAATCCTCAAACTATCTCAAAACAGCAAAATTAGCAAATTTTTGATGTTGATTAAAATAAATTGCTTTATTACTCTACTATTTATTCACTTTTACATATTTGGTTAATAATCGTGCGCAATTCTCATTGTTTGGAATATGGTTCGTTGACACAAATTTTCATACACTTATTTTTCTTAAGATCCATTCTTCATTCTATTTTTGACTAGTTTTCTAATAATTAACTTTATCTATTAAACTTTTCATTCATTTCGATCGATTGTTAATTATGACTTTAATTATTAAATGTATAATAAAACCTTAGACAATTTCGAATCAATGATTTAGAAGCTTGACAACTCTATTAAATTTTTTAATTGATAATTATCATTTTGAATAATATATTTTTTTTTAATAATTGTTTATCCAATTCAGATAATAATAGAATTTAATCGAAATAAATTAAAAATATTATCTTAAGAATATTTAAAATCTTCATTTTTTTATCCATCTAAATATTTAAAAGTTATATCTCAATACATAAATCATCTCAATAATAGTTAATTGTCAAATTTCATTGTTTAAATTGTAATCTTGGTATAATTCTTTTTTTTTTGGTTCCTTAGTATGTTAAATTCTTTTTTATTGTCTGAAATGATTTCTAAAATTATGTTTTTAAATCTTTTAAAGTTTATTTTATTTTAAATTTTAAAACAATTCCCGAGCTTACTATTGCCCGTGATGCAAAATTGTGACAGGATTACAATTGTTGTCGGCGCATATAAATATATTAAATGTATTTTTTCATCATTAATAGATTTCCCTTCTAAAATAATATTTGCATTTTAAATTGAGCTATAAAATTTCTTGTTTTAACCAGGGGTTTCACCCTGAAATTTTTATCGTTTATATATTTTTTTGATTCGTTTTATTAAATTTGGATTTTTGCTTTGATAAAGCAATTGTAATTCAATAACAAAAAGCTTTGTTAAAAGTTATTTAAATCAAATTACTTTTTTATTTCATTCGATAATTCACCAGTTTTTTTTATCTATGATTATGATTAAATCATCAGTGTTTTTATTTTCATCAAACTATTGAATTGTTAATTTTTTGATTTAATTAATTATTAATATCATTTAATTAAAGTTAATTTTGAAAAAACATATTTCATTTATTTCATTCTTTTTCTTATAGATAATTTGCACGACGAAAACAAATTATCGAAATTTATTATACTGTTAAAATAAATATATCTTTAAATTATATAAAAAATAATGCTTATGCGAAAAAATATTAAAATACATAATATTGGATGAAATTTTCAGAAAGATCAAAAATGGAAATACTTTTGTTACGACATTTGGAAACGAAGTTAGCCAGAGGTTGCCAAGAAGACCTTTGGATGAAAGAATATTTTAATTGAAAATAAACATAGTACAATAAAAAAATAATTTAAAATGGCAAATAGAACCTTAAAACCTAATAATCAGATTTCTAGATATAAAAAATAAAATTAATTCATCATAATATATTATAAAAAAACAAATACTAATTAAAAAATTATAACCAATGCTTAAAATTTTAATAATTTTACTATCAAAATTCAAATAAAATGAATGAATTTGGAAGGAAACGACAACCCTCATCAAGATTATAATTTGAAAAAATTATTTTAAAAAATATGTAAATTATCTTCTAGAAAGAAAAAAGTTGGTGTTAATTTATAAATGGAAAACCATTATTAAAAAATTTATCGTTTTAATAATTCCATTTTTGTTCTTGTTCAGCGAGATCTTTTGCATTAAAGTTATTAAATAACCTTTATAAGTGTATTAAATTTTCGTAATATCGATATAAAAATATACAACTATAAATTTTGTTTAATGACAATTGGGAAAAAAGAAATTATTAAAAAAAGACAAATTATAATATAAAACATTAAAATTATAAAAAAACTAATCAAAATGTATTCTTGTAAATATGTAATTTTTGAAAAAGAAAAAAGGCCTTTATCAAGAGAGAAAAGCTTATTAACTTATTAAAAGAAAAACCAAAATAATTAAACAATGAAAAAATATATTTAATAAATAACAAATACGCACGCATTAATAGACATAATTTTACTTGCGATTAATTTTAAAAATCATTTACTTAAAATTATAGTAATTGAATAGACAACCCTGGGAACAAAACCAATCCAATAAAGACGCGTATTCAAGAGAATTAGTAAAAAAAAAATTTTCTTTCAAATCTCAATTTCGTGTATGTGGAAAGTGTTTTTTTTAATTTACTTCAAATTAGCAATTAATCATTTATCTATTATAAAAATTATAAAATGTAAAAATTTATTATAATTATCAATAAAACAAGGAAATTGTAGATTATCAGAAATATATCAACAAGAAAGAATAATTAAACTCTAATAAATAAATTGGAGCCATGAATGATTACAACAATAAGCAAAAAACTGAATGCCAATAAAACAAAGAATAACCTTTGTCATCCACAACAACAAATTCGAATTCTTTAAAAAATGTTACTATAGTAATATTTGTCGGTTTCAATTACAATACAAAAAATACCTTTATTAAATGAAATAATTAATGAACTCAAATCGGTCATTTATTATATTGAAATAAACATACTTTACAATATTTTTTCTACAATAAAAATAAAAATCGCTTTGTGAAATAATTATACAGAATATTCAAGTTAAACGATAAATTTCCTGTTAATTTTATTCAAATAATAAAAATCTAAATACAAAAAAATATTTATTCGATTTTTATTCATTTTTAATAATATATATGGGATAAAAATATAATTCAAAAATATAATCAACCATAAAAATATTCTAAATTTGACAAATTATTTGGAAAAATTTAGAATTATATTGGTAAAAAACAAAAGATGATTTGATAATGTTTTAAATTTATTTAAAAAAACCGAATTTAATCGCTGGAAAAATTCCCAAAAAATATTTTAAAGAATCCAAAACATATAAACCGCTTTTTTTGCGGCGTACCTTTTCCAAAAAATGACTAAATTTACGATTTTTGGCCAATTTTTGAGAAAAATTAGAGCTTTTTGTAGAAATCTCCAAGGATTTTTTATTTTTTAACTAAGTTTATTAAGAAAATTTTTCAAATTTTTCTTAAATTTAACCAAAAATCTATTTATGTAGAGAAAAAAATTTCCTCTAATTTGTAAGCTAACTTTTGATGCTGAAAAAAAATCTTTTGGTCCAACCTGTCATTTTAAATTTAAGTGACGGAGAGAAAAAATAGGGAATTTTTGAAATTTTGAGTGAATTTGTTAACAGATTTTGTCCAAAATATGTCAAATCATTGGTTAATTTATTGGTCTATGGACCTTTTAAAAAATAAAGGAAAAGTAATTTTTAATATTAGGAAATTTCTTGTTAATAAAATTCAATTTAAATTATCAAAACAAAATATAAAAATTCTTCTATCCCAATGGGGAATTGAAACCGAGGAACAGACAACGAAAGACAGAAGGCTTAACCACCAGCAGACTACATATATATGTTTAGCTACTAAACAGAAAGGAATTTATTTTTTTTTTCTCAAAAAATTTCTTTTCACACACCACTTTCCTATTTTCGTCTCAATAAAAATTCCCTATATAAAATGTCAATCACGGATCAAAATCACGGAAAATTTGAAAAAATCCGTGACCCGTGATCCGAGATCACGGCACCCCAAAAACCCCGTGATTTCCGTGATCCGTGATCACGGCCAGCCCTGTTGCGGAGGGACATGCAGCAAAATTTTTCAAATTTCCTTTACAAGCCAATGAACCAAAATGGCGGTGGAAAATCGTCGGAAGAAAATGACGGTACTAACAGGAAGTATAATAGAGAATTTACAATTCCTTATAATATAAACATCGATCCAATCAAAACACATAACAGACAAAATTAATTCCTAAAAAATTAATTGGAAAAATGAATCACGAAAATACTAAAGCTATTTAAAAGTAAATCCAAATTGAATTATAATTAGCTGAAATTTATTAGTAAATATATCGGTAATTTAAATTACAATAAACATTAATCCTTTGCGTTGTCACAAGGAGAAATGTGACGCCTGGTACGTTTTAGACCAAAAAAAAATCGGAATTTCATGCTCAGGGCAAATCAAGTTTATAATTTATAAACATGAAAAAAAACAATTTTTTTTAATTTAAACACTTAATTTTCATTTTGAGCATGAAAACAATATCTTAAATATTTATCTCTGATTGATTTTGATAAATAATTAAATTGACATATAGAAACTTAAAATACTACGTTACTAATTTTTCAACTTAATAATTTTTGTGAATTTTTAACAATAATGAATACTGAAAATGAAATTATTAAAAATATACAAAAAATGGAGATTAAAATTGCGCCCGATATCGATTGTCCTCGAAAGCAATTGGAAATTACAAAATAAAAATTAATTTGAAATTTTGATGAAAATATGTAGAAATAAACAATTAATTTCGTTCTTTTTAGAAAATGCCGGCTTTCGACTAAAGTAGACAGTATGATTTGCTCTAGGGACAGCATCTTCATTGGTCTTAAATTGCAATCATTTTAATAAATTTATCAAAAAGACATATAAAATAATTTTAACAAATAAAAGTTTTTTGAAAAATTAAAATGGATTTGGATAATTTGTCATATAGTGAATATTTTAAAAAATTAAGAAAGGCAAGAAAATTTCGCAAAGTGGGTGAAGATAACGTGATATAAAAAAGGCTCAAAAGAAAAAATATTAATATTTTAAGCAGTAATATAAAATTTTAAAAACAAATTTCACATTCAGAGAAATAATTAACGAGTCGATAAAATAAATAAAATAAATTTTACCAAAAAAGCTTAAAACAGAAACTTAATAATCTCACTCTGGTGGAATCGTTTTGGTCAATTGAGGTATGAACAGCAAGTTCTTCCTAAAAAGCCGGCCGAAATTGAGTTGCAGCTTACAATTTCCACTCTTAATGCACTTTTTGGAAACACAAAGTCAATTTTTGCAAGGCGTTCGAATGCTTTCAGCTGTCGAGCGGCCCCTTGTAAAATGTCATGGAGTTTGGCGCCATGGTCAACGCTCGCTGTGAACGTGCAGACATGACTCTGTCAAAGGAGGAAGTCAAATGCCTTATTTTCATCACAGGTTGAGCGACGCGCACAAAGAATTTCGACAAGATTGTCTACACCAAATGAAAAAATCCCGAAAGTCAATGCCGCCGAGGTCCATGACTTTGGATGCGCTTCTGGAATTATGAGTTTAATATTCTCATTTTTATATTTCTATAAAAATTTACTTTAAAATTTGCTAAAAGTAAGCATTAAATAAATACTAAAATAATAATGTTTACAAGAGAATTCATGTCTTTCCTAAGGAGTGGACTGAATAAAATTTAATTTAAAAACAATTACCATAATTAATTATAGTTTTTTCAAAACAAACTCATAAATTAAAAGATAAAAATATTCTGTTTCATATAGACTATTTAAAAATTATTAAAATTGTACATTCGGCCATTAATGAGAATCTTTCTTGACTAAAATCACAATAATAAACAAAATCTTTTATCTACAAAATAAATGAAATTATTTAAACATAATTTAATTTAAAAATACTATATAAAAGCACTTTTTTCCTCCCCAAATTTTTGAGAGTGTCGAAGCTGACCAAGGGAGTCAATTATTTCTATAAATATTTATTTTGCATTGTGTTATAAAATAAAATATAAGTTTTCAAAAATTAAAATGGCCTATTAATAATGATGGACACCAAACAGAGAAACATGACTGAGTTGATAACCAAAAAAGAATTTCAACAAATTCTCTTAATTATATGATTTAGAATTAAAAAAAAAGAAAAGATATAATTAATATTAAGTGTCAATTAAATAGATAAAAATTGAAAGATTAGAAAAAAAAATTTTTTTTTAATTGCTTTCTTTTTCTTGATTAATAAATATTTAATCTCATTATAATCATGTTTTTCATTAATTAAAAGAAAAATATTATAATAGAAAACTGGATAAGTCGTTATGGAGCATAAAAATCAATCAATTGTAAAAAAGGAAGAAACAAAAGGATTTCAAGATTTCATTTAAAATCTCGATGACATGTTACGGGTACAAATGATCAGGTGTCATGAAATAAATTTAGCAAATACTATTGAAATGAAATTAATAAATAATTCAAAAATCAAAATTAAGCATAAGGGCAATGAAGAATTCAGCTTAAAAAACAAATTTTTATTAAAATTACATTCTTGTCATTGATTAAAATTCAAAATTATAAAAATAATAATACAATAAATCACGCGCTTACTAAACATATTTTAAAAATAAACGCCTAAGCAATTGTTTCATAAGACGGAAAGATAGTGAATAATATAGAAACCAAATTGTTTAAAAATTATCATTACCATCCACAGTGGATTTAACTACACTACCGTAATGTTAAAAAAAGTATTATTAAAATGAAAAGTTCAACAAAAAATATTCATCTCATTATTTAACGACCATTATAAATTAAATTTATTAAAACATTTTTACCTAGCTTAATGATTGGAATTTAAACAATTTAATTTTTAAATATCAAAGAAATTGTTCATTTATTTTAATAATTTTATTCAAATAAATAATGCAGGTCATAAAAAAAAGTACATCTACATTTCTTATTGGAACTTCGGGGAATTGACGAGTGAGCGCGCAAAATAAAATATTAAAAAAATAAATGAAAGAATCTTAATTTAACTGCTAAAGCTACCGGAAATTTAAACTTTTATCGCACAGATACAATAAAAAAATATTAAAAAATTAAAATAAGTCTAAGATTTATAACAGAAAAACTACATATTAACTATATCTACATATTAACTATATGAAAAAATATAATAATTTCTCATAAATCTAAAACTTTAGTATTAAAAATCATTTAATTAAGCAATTTATTTAATTATTAAGGAGAAAACAAAAAAAATAAATAATTTTTAAAACTCTAATAAGAAAAAACGTAGATTGGGGTACATATGAAGCACTTCCACATAGCGAGTTGAAATTAAATGCATTTTAATTTATAATAATTACCCAAAAACTGTACGATGCAAATTTGTTAATAAATGAATACGAAAATTGTATTTCCATTAAAGTCAATATAATACAAATTTTTTTTAAATAAATAATTATATAATGAAAACAATAAACTTAGAACATTATAATCGATGTGTATTTTTCTAATCATTATATTTAAAATTAAGTAATTTTTAAAGTTTTTTATTCGAAATCCAAAATTAACTGATTATAGATAAAAAAAAAATCATAGAAAAAGTCAGCTTTTGGTTTTTGCATTTGTGAATCTCCAAATTTTAAAACTCTTTAAATAAATAATAGAGGAACCACAAATTTTATTACATAATTTATAGTTAAAAAAACATAAAAAAAATATGAAAAAAATAAAAAACATTTTTAAATGTTATAATTTTCTAGAAATGTTAAAAGGTGAATTAAATGAATTTAAGTAATTTATTGAGTGTTAAAAAATTTAAAATTTTCGACCTGCAGAAATTAATAAACGAAATTTTTTTTTCTTGTTCCTTTTAAATATAAGAATGTATGAGCTATATTTAAAATTAAAAAAACAACACAATAGCTGATTGTGTGTATATTTAAATAAAATTTATAAATAAAAAATTCCTTATTACATAAATAATGGTGGACATAAAAATCACTACCAAATTTACAAAAATAATTTTATAAAGCTGAAAAACTTTAAAACAAAAACTTTTAAAAAAGTAAAGAGCATGAATGAAAACAAAATTACTTCTTGCACTGGACTAGACGATTTAATTGGAAATCGTTCAACTAAAGCAAATAAAATATGCTAAAATAAATTGACAATTAATTATTGAAAATTAAATTGTTATATATTTAGCTTTAAAATATAAGGTTTTAATTGCTTTACAAAAATAGGATAAATTTTACAAATAAAAAAGTCTTAGTAAGTCAGGACAATGAGACGAGATATACGATTAACCAGCTAGTAATACTGAATTTAAATTTAAACTTTTTAATCATAAATTCTAGGACAAAGTTTTCAATTAAATAGCAGGAAAAAATTTGAAATCAAAAAATAAATTTATTATATTATTTAAAAAATGCTAGAGACAGATGCACTTAACAAATTATTTATTTTTTCATTTTATTAATATGTTAAATGAAATTAACAAAATCAATTGAAATTAACAAAATATCTTATTACTAGGATTGTATACAAACAAATGGAAAATTAAATGGTATTCGAGACAAGGAAATTTGATTAATGTTATCAAAAATCCATCAAAATGGGTGTAATTAAAACACTTCATTAGGGTAAAAAATAATATTTCCAAGCAAGAAACAAAAATTATTTTATTTGAATGTTTACAACCTATACATTGACATATTTACTAAAAAAATGTTTAATAATTAAAATATTAATCTATTCCTAATTTAATTAATTTGAGCATATTTCTTTTGAGCTTAGAGACTATTAGTAATAATAAAAAATTGAAAATAAATTATGAGCAAAGGATTTTAGAAAAAAAATAATTAAATTGAATAATTTTACAATATTACATTGTCAACATTTAAATAAATATCCGTGATTTAAATAATGATTAACAATAATACTTGACAAAACAGTCAAGAGCATTAGTAGTCATTAATGTCAATAACATTTTTTTATTGCTGGTATCAAAATTTAAAAAAGTTTATTTAATATCAGAAAATTAAATTTATAGTTTTACTAATAAAAATGAAAAAAAACTATAAATTAATGAATATATAAACTTGAGCAAACATTATTTATAATGCACCGTTATTCAAAAAGTTATTCTTAAATTTATGAAACCTTAAATGAAAAGAAAATTCTTGGTTAAAGAATCATAGTAGGTTATTCATAATACAATTTAAATAGTGAGTCGAATGTGAACAATTTAAAAAAAATCATGAATTAATGAATACAAAGAGAAAACTTCAATGATATATTATAATATTTTTTTAACTTTAACGTAAAAAGGTTAGTCAAATAATTAGAAATACAATATACTACTGAAAAATCCTTTACAATAAAAATTAAATTAATTATTTCTTTAATAATTCCAAAGAATGGAACAACTAAAATATCATATATTAACTTACAAATATAAATATTAGCAAATAAATTTTATAAAATAATTAAGAATGATTTTTAAATATACAACTGATTATTAAGAAATTTATCAAAATAAATTATAAATAAATAGAATATACAAATAAAATAAAGCTTAAAACAAAAAAATTTGATATAAAGAAAATATAGAAAAAGGGACTGAGAAAAAAAAGATTTTTTTATTTTTGACCGACCATGAAGAAAAACATTAATCATTAAACTAATGATGAAAAGCTAAATATAAAACAAACTGGATTTTTTTGAAAGTAAATCTAAAAAGCAAATACTTTTTATAATCTTATTTCAAGTTAATGAATAAATAAATATTAATCTCCCGGTCTACATTAAAGAGTTAGAACACGTCTTTTTTATTCGCAAGAAGAAATCATGAAGATTGGATTAAGGACTGACAGATTAATTTATTTGTTTTTTTTCATAAATTGTTAATTAATTCGAGATAGATTAACCAACAAATGCAAAACTCTATAAAAATATAATAATTTTAAACATGCCAGCAATTAATAATCCGCAAAACTATATTGTAAATGAATCTTTAATGGAATTAAAATTTCCTTTGGAATCTCATATAATAATCAATTGAATAGTTTAAAAAAATAAAAAATGATAAATTTTCATATAATAAAGGATCTGGTTCCATTTAAAAACTTTTAAAATTAATTTGGAAAATATATTAGTTATTAAAAAATAAAAACACTTAATATATTTATGCGCCGAAAATAACCGTAAAAAGAGCCGAACCTTAAGGAATAATGGGTTTCGGTGAACTAAAATAAAATCTTCCCTTTCCTTCTTGATTTCCGCATTAATGTTCTAAAATAGTATATAAAAAAAATTTTTCTCTATTAACATATTTATCGCATTATTTAACATATATAATTGAGAGTTAAACAAAGTTTCAAGATTTTTATTTTTCTTTGAATAATTATTATTTCTATCCTTGATTCGTTTTAAGTAATTTTTGTTTGTGATTAGTAATCCTTTCTGAATTTATTCTCTTTAAATAAATAATTTTTCTTATCTAATTGAAGCAAGATTTATTGTTTCTGAATTTTAATTTAAGCAATTTAATTTTTAAATAAATTGTAAATGACAAAATTTAAAGGCTTATTTCTGCCTTCCTTTACAATTGTTGTCCATTTTGTTGTTATTTAAGTATTTTTCAGCAATCCATTTAATTTTATAAATAATGATTAATTCAATTTCAATTATCCTTGTATTATGTTAATCAGATGAGCTGTATCTCAATTATATTTATTAGTTTTTTGTTTTATATGAATATTTTGATTGATATGTTTGTATGGTATGCTATTTTTATTAACATATCTTGCAATGTGAACTGTTAGTTAGTTTTGTAGAAAAGGTAAAAATAAAATTTTCAAGTTCTTTGTGTTGTCTGTTGAATAGTCGGTAAATTTAGTTTGGTTTGCTTACAAAATTATGTCTCATTTATTTTCAAATATTTAATTGTCAACTTTTAGTTATTTACTTAAATAATGAATTCGTTTTTATGTATTAATATTTTTCATTCTTTATTTGATAATTATTCTTTTAACAACTAATGTGAAAGCATATGACAGTTTTATTCTTGAATTAATGCTATAATTTTATTAAATTTTATTTATTTTAATTTTAGAATTAATATTATTGTTTTTTAAATATAATGAATAATTTTTATCATTATTCGACAGTCAATGTTTTTATTTCAATTCATTTGATGTGCATTGTTATAAAATTAAAATACATATATTATAAATTCTTTATAGGATTGATATTAACGAGGTGAATTTTTTAATTTTTGTTATTTAAATTTTACTTTTGAATATTTTATAGTTTGTTATGGAAAAATTCATAAGAATTACAAATTCCAACCAAATGATAAAAATATTTCAATAGTATTGTTTTTCGTTTTGGCTGTTCTTTTTAAACTTGATAACTTAAGCACCTTTACATTAGATTTTAGTGGAAGAATTTAATATAATTCTTTGATACCAAAAGTAATTAACAAAAAAATAAATCATCAGCTCTTTTTAAACATCTTTTTATTCTTTGTTTCATTTTAATATTTTCGACCTTTCTTATATTAAAAAGTATGGCCTAGTTGTATTTATTTCATGAGAAAAGTTGGTCAGATTTTTGTACATGTAACAATTGAATCGATTTACATTATTCAGTTTAATTTATTTGATAACTTTTTTTTTTGTATTTTTTTATGCTCATTAATCTTATGTTTATAGTTTCAACAGATAAGCTGATCTTTCTTAATTCGGTTTTAAATACGTTTTAATGCTTATAATTTTACTATCTATCCATTGTAGTTTATAATGTAATATATTTTACTTTTTTACTTATATTTCGTTATTAATTTATTTACTTCCAGTCTTGGCAGGAAGTGACAATTAATTTCCTTGGTTTTCTTTCAAATAAATCTTATTAAATTGTTTATTCATTTTTTATTCGAATTCAGTTGTATTATATTCTTTTACACAATTTATTAAATTATGTTTATATTTAATCTATGCTTTTTATTTTTGTTTTCTTTTTTAAAGTTTAGAATAATATTTCGTTTTCTTTTACTTTCATGTGGAACGCATCGAGAGTTCGTACGTTGCAACATTGAAATATTAAAAAGAAATTTATAAAATAATAATCTTCGATTAATAAGTAATTAATTATGTGTTAAATGGAATAATACTTAATATATTTTGTTACATTTTTAATGTCCATTTTCTATCGCTAAATATTATTTTAATTATAAATTTTCTTCTATTAATTTTCATTTGTTTTAAAATAAACACCGTGTGCTGAACTGGTTTTTGTCCAACTTCTTGACTTATTCTTCTTTTTCATAGTTTTAAGCTAATTGAATTTAATATTTATTATTAGCATTCTCACTTTATAAAAATTTTTTATATATTTTATAAAGAAATTTGTGTCATGAATTATTTAATGAAACATTTTTTTTATTAAATTAAATGAATTTTTTCAGGTTCAGCATGGTTGATATTTAAGTTTTTTGGGTTATTTGTTTTTAATATTTAATCAGTGAGTTAATATGCCTTCATAACATTCCCAGCTGTCACTTCCGAGTTTATTAATTAAATTTTTCTTATTTTTGTTTTATATTTCTATATTTTAGAACTATTTAGTTATAGTTAAATTTTAAATTTAATTTTTATTTAATTTTAAATAGAGTTAATTTGTTGTCTAATATATTGAATTTATATTCGTTTTTTAACTTTAGAATTTAAAAAAATTAAAAAATAATCATTACTGAATTCATAAAATTTTATATTATAACATTAATAATTTGTAAGAAATTCATGGATTGAAAATTAGCTAAATTAAAGTCTGTTTTTATCTTAGAATTTTTATGTGTCATTTAAAAAATTTAATTCTTTTTATTAACACACCATTTTTAATTCTTGTGATTTTTTAAATAAATATTAAGCCACAATATATTCAATAATTTGGAAATAATATCCGATTATCTATTTGAATGAAATTCAAATCCACACGATTTTTATTGTATATTAAAAATAAAGCGATTGATTAATTATCTCAAAGCATATTAGAAAAAAAACTACTTGGTGAAATTGACGGAACGGGTTTAAAAATTAATTAAAATAGAATTGAAACGGAATAAGTTGTTATAAAAGTAAAATCAGATGATGTATGACATATGACATATTTTTTATATTTTGTTATAAATCAACATTTATTATTTAAACTGTTTTTAAAAGTTTTTAAAGTTTTTTTTTCTCGTATAAAATTTTTATGTTACATATTTTTTTATAATAATTTAATTTGTTTAAAATGAAAAAAATATATTAATCTCAATTTATTAAATTGGTTAAATATAGCTTTTTTAGTAAAGATTAAATTAATTGCTTGTCTCTTTTTTTATAAAAGAGGATCGATAAGATGATGAGTAGGGATGCGACTTTTAGTGACGAAAAATCTCAAAATAGTTAACTAAAATAGTAAGTAAAAATGCCAAAATAGTGACAAAAAAGTGAAAAAAGTCCGAAATAGTGACGTTTTAGTGGCATATTTTTCAGCCAAAAATTGTGCAAAAATAATTTTTATTCACTGATTGCAGTTGCAAATGAGGTACATTTCCTTTCTAATATTTTCACAGCAAAAATTGACATTTTTTAAACCAAAATTTTGCCAAGAAAAAAAATTTGAAGGATGAATTTTTGATAAAATTTTCTAATTCTTAGGGGCGCATTTTGAAAAATTTTAGGTCGATTTTTAGGGGTGTATTTTTTGAAAAAAAAATTTTTGTTTGATCCTTAGAGTGTATTTTTTGTTTTTACTAGTTAAAACATTGACTAAATTTGCTCAAAAAATAAATACACATATTATGTAATCATTTTCGAAACAATGAAATGATAAAGATAATTCCTTATCCATTAAATTAATTTTGGTTTTTTTATGTATGATTAATAAAGTCTTCTGGATGTCGAGACCAATGAAATAAAACTCCCACATGTTCCGATTGCGTCCGTTCCGCGCATCGAACAGGGATTATTTTTGGATTTATAATAATATATTAAATTTACCTATGTAAATTTTTAATTTTAAGTAGATAATTTAATTAGAATATTTTCTGTTTTATTATTATTTTTTTAAATTATTTTAATTTATTCAATTACTTCTATTGCACTCTATGCCGTGAGAGTTTCGAATTTGGTAAGGTTTCATCCATATTATTTTAACCCTTTTCACTTAATTTTCCAATAAAAAATAAATTCCTATTTTTTAATCGTAATTTATTATTTATTTGTCTAATATAATTACACCCAATTATATGATCACGTGGTTTAAAAAGTTGTCGAACTAATCGACATAAAACTCTCTCCAAAGGATTTATATAATTTACAAGTAATATTTTCTTTTTAATCAGCTTTTATAAATTTTCTAAAATAATTCATTTTTGTCCATTTAAAAAATTCAAAACATATAGTAAAAATATTACTATCTTATGCATTTACAAATATAATTTTGTTCATTTTCTATTAAAATTTTTAATCATTTATTATTATTGGGTTTCTTTCCTCTTTATTGTAATTAACTATCTTAAATCAAAATTATTTAGTGTTTTTCAAAAATTTGCTTTTGGCTTGCAATAATTTAAAATTTAAAAGCTTTTTTATTTAAAACAATTTTTATTTTTATCAGTATTTAAATAATTAGATTTTTCTTATGTTGGTTAAATTGGATTCCATCGAAGAACAAACTAATAAAACCAAAATATCATACTTATAAACAAATAAACAAAAATCTAATTGTTTAAAACTGATAATTATATTGTTTTTAAATAAAAAAACTTTCAAATTTCAAATGATTCCAAAACAAAAGCAAAAAAAAGATAAAAGTTTCAATAGAAAGTGTATTTAAGTTCGAGATTTTATGTTGCAAAAAAAAATAATCAATAAACAATTATCTATCAAAAATCATCATAAAACAAATGAAAATAACTGAATAAAAATATGCTACATAGGTGGAATAACACTTTGAAAAAATTCAAGAAAATTCATCATCTGCCCAGCGGATCCGAACCCCTGACAATTGGTGAAGAGGAAAAATTCAATTAAATTAATTTGCTGGGTTTTTCATTTGATCACTTTTTTCTGATCATTTTTGGCGACTACACCAAAAAAGCCAAAAATTTACAATAGTAAATCTACTATGCTCTACACGATAAAAGTGGTTTTAAAGTGACTTCAAGAGTTTTCACTTGGTTTCGGAGTTTAATTTCCAATTTAAGAATCTTTTCCTTCTGATTATGACTATTATCATATTATTTTAATTTATAAAAATTCTTCAATTAATAAAAGTCAATTTGATTTAAATTAAATGAAATGTCTTCATTATACACTTTTAAAGTCTTTTTATTTTGTGTCTAAATCTTTTATTTTGCCTCAGGTAATATTTATTTAATTGAGTGTAAAATTTATTGTTAATTACATTGTCCGTTAAATTTTACTAATTTTTATTTTAAAATTCAAAAATAATATTTTGATTTATTTAAACATTTTGTTAGATTTTGTTTTTTCTTGACCGCTAAGCTCTTTCTGTGCACGGCGGCGCTTGGTTCAAGTTAATGATTAAATATCACTATTTTTCATAATAATTAGCTTGTTGCATAATAATAATTTTTTGCGTAAATTAAATATTTTTATTAATGTACTATTAATTTTTGGCGGCAATCTGAATAATTTATTTTTCATAATTTTGAAAAGCCAGCGAATTTATTTTAAAAGAAGTGTTAATAAATAATCTTTTTTTTTCTTCTGTATATTTTTCTTCAATTTTGCACTTTAGTACTTTAGACAATTTGATAAATTGAAACACAAAATAAATACCTCATTTTTTATTTTAAATTGTCATTTAAATTACTTTTTATATTTTTTAAATTTTTCATTTTTATTTTTGAATTTTCATTTAATAAATTAATTTTATATTTCAATATGAATTTGATAAATTAATGAATTTGTACTCGATGAACTATGATTTATTTGATGACTTTTTAGGAATTGTTCTCAAATTTATAGTATTTTCTTCATTTCTCGGGAAATAGTTAAAATTCATAATTTAAAATTTTTTGCATAAATTTCTTATTTCTTATTTTTTCATTCATAATAAAAGAAAATGCTTTTAAAGGTAAGTTATGCTTAACAATTTTTATGTTATTTTTATATATAATTTTTATTTTCTACTTTACTTATGTCTTAATGAAATTAATTTACTTCATCCATGATTTTTCTCATTTCCCATGATTTCATTTAGCATTTAATTGTTATGAAAATATATACATTGAGTGAATAGGTATTAGAATTAATTCTGCTGTTTGAATGAATTTAAAGAGCGCGTGGATTTTTTAAATTAAATTGTGTCGGTTCATACTTAACTTGTTGATTCGCTCAGTTGATTTAATTAATCTTTTTAATAGTTTTTGCGTATAATTTTTGTATTGTCAAAAGTAAAATTTAATTCATCGTTTTATCTTTTTTTCTACGACCATATTCTATGACATTACTTATTTTCTGCAGATCGAGTAATTTAAATAGTTCAACGTCTAAATTTCCAAAATTTATTTGATTCCACTTTTAATAAACATAATCATTTAAAATCTGATTAATAATATATATTATTCTTTCATCCGTTCTTTTTTCAAATATTTTATTTAAATTTTTATAGCTTTATATTGTAATAAGTTTTTTGTTTCAACATCGCTATTTAATAAAAATTCATTATTAAAATAAATGAACATTGCAACAGTCTTATTTTCAATTAATTCCAATGCTTTTTTACTATTTAAATTTAAATTTTTGTTTTTTCATGATCCTTGACAATTTTAGGATTTTAAGGGTCCATAAAATCGCGAAATACAAAAATAGATATGAACATTTACTTTTTAATACTTCTTTTATATGATTTTCTTTGAATAAAAATAAAATTTTTTATTTAAATTTTTTACCGAGAAATCTCCTTTTCATATTAAAATATAAAAATTAGTTTTTTGTTTATAATAATTTTTCCATATTATCGCAAATTATACATGTTTATCGATACTTTTGGAATTAATTAAGTTCTTTTTATTATATTTTTAAATCTCTGTTCACAATATTTTCATGTTTCATGATTATCTTCCACGGTGGAAAAGTATATCATTAGCTTAAAATTTGTAGTAAAGTATTTAAAGGAAATATTTAATTTATTTGTATGAATTTAGCAAAAAGATTAAAAAACTATTTATCTCCTTTTCGTATTTAAATATTAGTGCGAAAATTTTTTAACAAATGATTTTTTTGTTAATTATATATATTTCTTATTTATTCATTTTAATATAGGAAAAAATCGATATTTATTTATTTAATTATTTTTATTATATATTTATTTATGGGTTTAATTAAATTAATTTTGCCAAGAAAAAGAGGGGTGCCTTGAGTTGCTCATTTAATTTAGAATTTAATTATTATGCAAATATAATTATATTGGATGAATATCAATTAAATTTAAGTATTTTTTATTTTCTTATATATTTCACCAAACACTTATTTATAATATAATGTAACAATTCTTGAAATCGGTGATAATTGCTTATTGAAATTCAACAAAATTAATAATTCATGGTATCATTCAATAGCTTTAATTGTTCTCTTTCAAAATATATTTTAAAATTTTTTTTCTTGTAGTCAATTTTATCACATATGTTTAAAAACCGGTTGCAATAAAAGTCAACATATTTAATAGCAAGTTTTATGTCATAAGCTTTCATATTTAACTGCACATTGCATAAATTAATAGTAAAAAAAATATGTGCATTTTTTCAGACTTTGCGGACTAATTTTAAAAATGAAAAAACAGTAAAATTGCTATAATACTAAATTAATATGAAACCCAAATTACTAAAGTAAAAACTAGTGGTTTTTAGTTAGACATAATTGTAGGAATTGTCGGAGTATTTGACTATATGTAAAAAATTCTCGATACATAATAAAAATTTAATTTATTTTG